>JAQQSV010004706.1:0-14753 GCA_028646515.1 Pseudochirops corinnae | reverse complement strand
AATTCATAAGGGAGATTGGTCTCTAATTTTCTTTTTCTGTTTTGTCTCTCTCTGATGGAGTTTTAATTTCTATATGGTCTATTCTAATTTTCTACCATTTCATTTCTTGGGCAATGTTGATTGCTTTTCCTTTTAAGCTAGTTACTTCTCATTTTTTCTCCCCTCAAGAACTTCTATATCTATCTCTCTATCTATGAAAGAGAATATATCCGTCATAAGTGTGGTTTTGTGAAAAAAATAACCAAATAAGAAATATAGATCATAAAGACAAATAGTTTTAAATACATAAAATTAAATGTTTTACACGGATAAAATTAATGAAGACAGAATTTGATGAGAAATGGTGAAATGGGAACACATTTACCCAAAATATCATTGATAAAATCTATGAATTGGTCAAACTATTATGAATTTCACTTTGAAATGATGTAAGAAAATGGTCTAAGCCAGAAATATCAAATTCTGCCAGTGACAGAATTGATGCCATGCTAGAGTGCAGCCCCAATGTGATTAAAATGTAAGAGAGAATACTTAACAAAATAAATAAAAATACAATGTACATAAAAAACATTAGTGTGTGGCTTTCTAATTCAAAATTCATCCCCTAGGGATCCTCATGTACAACATACCTATGTGAATTATGTACTACTATTCTAAGCCAACCATAGACTTTGAACCAGAGGTTCTACTATTGGGTATGCATCTAAATTAAATTGAAGACAGAAGAAATAAATGCTCAAAATATACCAACATATTCATAGCAGAGATCTTTTCAGTATTATTGAACTGGAAACAAAGTAAGTGCTCATTGACTAGAGAATGACTGAAAAATGAATTATACTCTATAAGCATAATATAATATAATTATGTGATAATAATACATATGAGGAATACATTTTGTCTGTGTATCCCTAATGTAGGTCAATGGAAAGAAAATCTCCCTAGATGGGGGGGGGAGCAGCTAAGAAACCTGCATCAGTCATTTTTGGCTGGATGATCTTGAGCAGGTCATATGCTTTGTAGACCCCAGTTTCCTTACCTATAAAATTAAGATGGTTCTACGGTCCTTAACTACTTTGCCACATTGAAACAACATTTTGTAAACTTTAAAGGACTAAAGGGTTAATTCACTATCACAAAGGAGAGTAAGTTTCTCACCTCTACTCTGTCTAGGATCGTGCACAATATAATTTAAAATAATCCAGCATTCTACTGACACGCTCAGATATAAATTATTAATTCATTTCAGCATGAACCTTCTATAGATAGGACTTAATGTCAGACTTAGAAACAAAGCTCATTAAAGCCTGGAATGACAATTGTCTAAAGTTTCAGCATTGAAAGACTTTTGGAATGGTCTAAGAGAGGATAAGCCATTCATCTTGTGTTCATCTCAGTAACATTCAGTAACACAAACACTGGATAACAAGATGCTAAATCTGAATTACAAGGCATGGGGGTGGGTATCCTGGTTGTGTACGCTCAAAATGAAGTACTATCTTCATTGTTCGTCTCTTTTTCATGGGATGTTAAACATTCAGAGCAATTTATGAAGCCATAAACCTGCTCAATTTCTTCTCCAGCTGAGGCTAAGTTGAGGCAATCTCTATTTTTATTTGTCTAGTCCACATCACCAAAGTCAGTTTATCATTGAATGAAGTGACAAATGCTTTTTAAAAATGAGTGAGAGTTTATTTTCTCTTGGGTACGATAATTATAATGATAACCTTTATTTTTATTTCCCTCTTTACTATTTTGCTAAAATCAATATTTGAGGCTTCATTAAATTGGCTACTAAATCTGAAGTGTATTTAATATGGTTTAAAATGTAAATGATTCACTTTATTGTTTCACAATTAAAGAAACACAATAAAGTATCAATTGCAAAAATGATAGTGATATCATGAATGAACATGTTTATTTTAACATTTTTATAAATCAGGTTTCCTTTTATAGTGCTCTAGGTCAGTCCTGAGTACGGAGAAAGAGATTATGAGCTAAATCCTTCAAATAAATTTCCTAAATTTTGTTTTGTTTTATTTTATTGGAGGGATGGCTAGAGAAAGAAGGAACTGAAGTTAAGGTATGAATTATTTGTTCATGGGGAAGTGTAAGTCTCCTGGACTTTTTCTCTGCTTCCTTGACATCCTTGCAAATTTGAACTTGGAACTTTAAGGATATAAGGTAAGAATTTGCCTTATTTGTCACAACATAGCTTGGTTCTGTCATTTTCCACATTAATAGGATTTTGTGACTGAGTGACCTTGTTAATATAGCAATATGTTTTCTGCCATATCATCAGTAACAATCTTCCAAATAGAAAAAGCCAGCATTAAAAAATCACGCTTGGTTTCACTCCATTTAAAAAAAAAATGTTGCTAAAAGTAAACAGCTTCCATTACGTTCCAGTGAAAGAAAACAAAACATTTCTAGTATTTAGAATCCAACCTGACACAATGTGTGGGTTAGGTACTGCTTTCCCATGGAAATGATGTCTTACCTTGACTTTGGAAATACATAAGAAAAAGACATCTTAATGTGGGTAGGATGTTACAAAATTCACCATTACAAGTGGAAAAGGGAAAAAGAGGATTGAAATTCCTGACCTAATGTCAAAGAATGAGTTGGGGGGGGAGGAGGAGAGAGAGAGAAAGAGAGAGAGAGAGAGAGAGAGAGAGAGAGAGAGTGAGAGAGAGAGAGAGAGAAAGGAGAGTCATTACAGTTTTTCCTTCAAATCTCTGAACTCACATCTTGCTTTATTCCCCATCATGTTATGTCAGTTACAGCTGTATGGTATCATATCAGTGTTGGAATCATGATTTGGCATAAAAAAAAAGTGGTACTCAGTAATTTTGATAAAGAAATAGGAAATCATAAAAAGCACTGTTTGCAAACTGAGACATAGTTTCCTAACAAGGAGTCCTCAGTAAAATTTAAGGGAGATATATATATATATATATATATATATATATATATATATATATATATATATGTAAATGTAAAATAAAAAAATCTCAGTATCTGGTATTTATTCCTTTTAGTCATTTGACTATCGATTTTCTCTCAGAATGACTCTAAGGGAGGGGTTCACTACATTTAACATGCCTAAATATTTTTGCTCTTGGTATATCAAGCTTGTTGACTGATCAATCATCACTAAAATTTGTCATATGAACCAAATTTTAGGGCCGTTATTAGAATTTTTAAATATTTCATAGGATTATAGATTTGCATCTAGATGGGCACATAGTCCAACATTCTTATTTTATACATAAAGAAACTGAGACCAATGATAGTATAGACCTCTTCCCCAAGTCTATCCAATCAACAAGGAATAAATGCAGTCTTTGAACCCAGTCTTTGAAATGCTTCTCATTCCAAATCCAATGCCCTTTTTTGCCATGACACATTATTTCAGCTACCGTCACTGACCCCAGAAAAGGAAACAGCTTAGCTTCAAGTAGGTAGTAGCAAACAGGCTGGTTTGGCCAGAGTAAGGTCACCTATTCCCATGCAGTGTATTCTTTTACAAGGAAACAGAAAATATCTCTCTGTGGCTTTGAGGCTGGCTTGTTTTCTTGTTAGGGAGCTCTTTTGTCCTGGCCTAGGTTCCTTTCTTCTCATAAACGAGATTTAAGAACCAGTTCCTTATAGTCTCAATTTTATCTAAGGCCCAGGCAGTGGGGTTTGTGGATGTTTTAAAATCTAAATGGTTCATTATGAGCAATTGCATTTGTCAGCTGTCATTTGGTCCAAGAAGAGGCCTGAATGTGGTTGTTTAATGCCCATATGCTGCAGTGGGTGCATCTGTCTTCACAGACAGCTCTAATCCTTCGTGGTCCACTGGCTGGACCTTTATGAGTTCTTTTGATTGGTAATTGAGAAAATAAATCTTTGAAGAACTTACATAAATGCAAAAAATACATTAAGATTTCAGCAATAAAGTGCCTACTGGAGTATTTTATGCAGTCCCCTTTCAAAGCTCTGCTGTTTAAATTCATATTGCCAGACAAAGATTCGGGATTAGGATTCAGTTTTTATATGTTTGTGTGTGTGTGTATGTGTATGTATGTATATATGTGTGTATATATATATATGTTTTTTTTCTTATATGCAGTCAGACCTCTTCCTCAGTGCTAAGATAACAAGTGATCTATGTGGGGTGGCAAAGTGATCTGAGACATCTCACACACCTTAAAGGGATAGTATAGATGTTAGCAATATGCCTACATGGAATTAAGAGGGCATAGGAATATGTAAGGGGATTGGCTCAAGGAGAAAAAAAAGTATAGCTTGAATGCCACCCATTGATCAATCAACAAATATTTCTTAAGCACCACCTGTTCTAGCCTGGGATAGGAGTGGGGAGAAAGGGCAATACAAAGATAGAAGGAAAACGATTTCTACCTTTAAGTGTCTTACATCCTATTAGGGCAGACAACATGCATGTATATAGATCTATACAAAATATATAAAAAGTAAATTCAAAATTATTTTTTGGGGGAAAGGACTCTAACTACTGAGGGGGGTTATCAAAGAAGGAAACATAGAAGATAACATTTAAGCTGAGTCATAAAGAAAACAAGTAATTCTAAGAGGTAGAGTTGAGGAGAAGGGAGCTCATCCATGGCAAGAGGAACAATTAGAACATAGTTGTGACCTCATCAACTTTAGTGCCTTAAGTAGAAAACAGTGAGAAGGCCAGTTATATTGCACCATAGAGTATGTAAAAGGGAGTAATGTAAAATAAGATCGGAAGTCAAGGAAGTAGGCAGGTTGGCAAAGACTTTGTAGGTCAAAGTAAGATCTTTTAATCTAACTGTCTAATAGTTGATGAAATTGGGACTCTGAGATATCGAAGATGGTTGAAGGTTTACAATTCTGACAGAGGAAAGGCTAAGGGACTTGTTTAATCATTTCAGTCGTGTCCAACTCTGTGTGATCCCCTTTTGGGGTTTTCTTGGCAAAGATACTCAAGTAGTTTGCCATTTCCTTCTCCCACTCATCCTTCTTCCAGATGAGGAAACTGAGGCCAACAGGGTCTCCGGGGTCACAGATATTAAGTATGGGAAGTCACATTTGAACTCAGGTCTATCCTGACTCTAGACCTTGTGCTCTATTTATTCACTGTACCACCTAGCTGCCAAAGGCTAGATAGCCCTTGTTCCCAAATGTTCCTTCTACATTTAAATTTTATGGTCCTATGAAATAGGATTATTTAACCTGGAGAAGAAAAGGCTAAGGGATGGTATTACAATGAACTGAGATTATCAATCTTAGGGTATCACTTTAATCATGTTACTCCTCTGCTTTAAAATGTTTGATAACCCATTATTTCTTGATGGATAAAGATCATACTTCTCCTGGTAGCTAAGGTCCTTCCCTAATTCTCTTTTTAGTCCTATCTTTCAATTTTCACTTAAGCAGGCCATCTTCACTATCCTCCCAAATGCCTTGCATGTCAGTTCTACCACATCTTTGCTCATGTGATTCTCCCTACCTTTCTCATTACTTATCCTCTTCTTTCTCATTTGAATCTTACCCAGTCTTCAAAGTGAAATCAGAGTTCTACATTCTCCATAGAGGAGAATGACTACCACAGTTTGTACTGGTTCCTTTTTAAATCCTTGTAGACACTTATTTTCTGATACGTCATTGCAACTTTTTTTTCAAAGGGTTTTGTTTTATTTTTTTCTATTAGTTCTTTGTTCTTGAAGAGGACCATGACATTAGGGAGGTGTTACCATGACATGCAAGTGAATTGGATTTAAATGAGGGAGAGCTATGCACCTCCCCAGCCTCATTTTCTTCTCCAGAGTCATCTGGATCCAGTAGCCATATGGGGATCAGGACAACTCGAGATGGCCCAGGATACAGTGGAGGACCTTGACCTTTTCAAGCTAAGGTCTTTAATAAGTCTCAGTTTGACTGAGGCAACCCTCATTCAGTGATTATGGTTTAATAAGAAATGAAGCAAAGAATGGCTTCTTAAAAAAAAAAAAAAAGCACGGAACTGGGAGGGGGAAGACCCTGGTTTCAGACCGAAACAGAAACAATTGTTATTTATAATCGTTCTGAACCAATTGGTTCCCAAACGATAACCAAGTAGGGATTGGCCTGGGACCTGTTGTTGGTCAATCAATGAGAGCCATTTGAGGTTAAAGCTAATTTTTAAGAGAAAAACAAAACAAAAAATTTCAGATATTAAAATTTATATTCTCCTTGGGCATAATACACCAAGTAAAGGTAGAGTGCCAGCCCTGGGGTCAGAAGGAAATTAATTAAAATTCTCTCTCAGACACTTACTAGCTGTGTGACCCTGGGCAAGTCACTTAACCCTGTATGCCACAGTCTCCTCATCTATGAAATGATCTGGAGAAGGAAATGACAAACCACTCCAGAATCTTTGCAAGAAAATCCCAAATGGGGTCAGGAAGAGTCAGACATGACTGAAAAACAACTGAGAACCTAGCAAACCCTTAAAATGCTTTTTCATTAACTAATTCATTGCCAGGTGCTGCAGTCATTTGTTTCACATGTGAATCATATCTTTTCCTCAGTGGCTGGACTATAATCATAGGATCATTGGTCTATAGCTGGAAAAGATCTTGGAGGTCATTGAGTCTACATGTTTTATCTTATAGATGGAGAAATATCAGAATATCAGGCTCAGAATGATTAAGTGAATTTTCACCACCAGGCAACTAGTAAATAACTGGCGATAGTTGAACCTAGGACTTCCTGGCTTCAAGTATGGTATCTGTACTTAAGTTTATCATAAAAACTTGCTTTTATACTACTTTCTGTAATATGAACAATCTGTGAATAGTAGTTACTTATTAAATATGTTTGTAAATTGATGGCATAATAAGGTAGTCTTACTTGAAGATTGATGATTCAGTCAGCAAACATTTATTGAATATCTGCTATGTGTAAAGTGCTATCCCAGTCACTAAAGATAGAAAGATGAAAAATGACAATTGCTTCTTTCAAAATTTTACAGTCTGGTGGGTGGGATGTTGGGGAAGAGACATGCTAAATACACTCATAAACTTGATGTTGAGTAGAATACAAAAAAATTATGTAGAGTCATAAAATCTGCAAAGAAATGATATTCCCTGAAGATAGAACAAAAGGAATAATGCTGACTATAGTAGGAGGATAGAGGTTAGTCTCTGAGGTAAAAAAAAAAAAAAATCACAACAATCACAATCCCACTTTTTGACAGAAAAGACTCTAAGATGCTAGAATGAGTACCCCAGTGAAATTGTAATATTTGCCTTTCTGAAATTAATTGGTATACAAGTGATCTGTTTGGGAATTGACATCATATGAAGACACTTAGAGTAGAAAGAGCATAAGATTTCAAGCTAAAGGACATGGTATGCCAAATTAGCTCTTTAATATCTGTATGACATTCAACAGATTATCCTTTCTAGGCCTTAGTTTTTAAAGATTCAGTGTAGTACAGAGCATGGAATATGGAGTTGGAGTTCCTGTGTTTAAATCCTGGATCTGTCACTTGCTATGTAAGTGACTTTGGGTAAATGACTTCATCTCTGTGGGCCTTGGTTTCTTCATCTGGAATAATAATAACTGACATTTGAAGAACATTTTAATGTGTGCAAAACACTTTACATACATTAATTCATTTAATTCTTACCATAACCTTGTGAGGTCAATACTACAATGATAATTATCCCTATTTAACATCCCTAGTTAATATTTCATATTAAATATTTAGGGAAATGAGAGTGTTAGACTTTATGCCTTTCCAGATCTTCTACGACCCCAAATCTATGAAGGTAAGAGAATGGACCCAATATCCTCTTAAAAATGCTTCTAAGCCTTGGTCTGTCAGATTTCATATATGACAGAGGTCATTTCTTTGTAAAACAAACAAATAAAAAGTCTGCAGAGATAACTAGTGGCATCAGTGTTCTTTCCTTTGTTGATGATGGGTCTGCTTTCAATATGTGAGAGAGAAATTGTTGCTAGGGAACAAGACTTTCTCTTTGGTGGTATATTTTTTAGTAAGCAGATGAAATTGAGAGCCCATGCCACTGCTCCCTTCCAAAATTTTGAAGCCTTTAAAAATGAATGAGATGTGACATCAGATGTATGATTAAGTTCTGAAGCAGAAGTGTTTGGAAGAGCAGGGATTTATAGTAAGAAATTTGAGGTTCCAAGTCACTTCATTACACTGAGTTTTGATTGGCTTATTTGCAAAATAAGAGTTGGATTAAAAAGTCTCCGAGATACCTTCCAGCACTAACATTATGGATTCCTTTCATTTACTGCCCTCTATGAGGAGAAAGTATTACATTCCTTTAATATGTTAAGACTTCAATGATTTTGTGATCTTATTGCTGTGGTTCTCCCTCCAATGATAAAGATTTCAACCTGTCTAATCTTTCTTTCTATTATGCAACTTTTGTCTATATAAAACCATGAAATCTCTACAGGAGATCCACCTAATATTCAGGGAGACTTCATCTAGATATTTTTATATTTTGTGGATACCAGTGAAGCATATGGACTACCCACCAGCTCTCACTTGCCCTCATTACATGATGGACCTACTTACTTTTCCAGTTATAGATTTCTGTGATGATATACTTTATGCAACTTCTCCTGTGTATTTCTTCCTTGGCAGCATACTGTAGTCTATTCATTCCCAAAAGTCACTCCCAAACTATGTTGTATATTCCATGATTTTCAGTCATATAATATCATCTGTAAAGTTGAATGTCTTTAATGCATGTAGATTATTCTTAAATATTTAGTAGATTGAAAAAAGTAGGAATATGGGTCAGTAGTTATTGATTTTTTTTTGTTTCTTTTTAGTCTGAAATTTTTTCTAAGCATTTGGTAACATTCCATCTTAAAATATTTTGAGATTTTTATGCAGAGCCTTCGCATTTGTGCTGTTTCCTACATGTACCTTCTCTGTGTATCCTTATATACTAAAGTTATCCAGGGTTAAACTCATGTCCCTGTTTTTGTTTTCTTTCAAAACACTTAAGCAATACATAAATGCCAATGATTATTACAGCTCACTGGGAATGGTGATGTTAGAATACAATTATAGAAGCTTCCATATTGTTGATAGGGAAAAGGGTTTATTATAGGGATCTCAGGTCTTTTCCACTTTGTTTATTGTTATCTCCCAGTATAAACATAAATGCCCTCAGTTTAATTTGGCTTAGTAGAGGCTGTTAGCAAGATTTCTATTATTAATTTGTTTTTCTTCTGCCTCTTTTTGATATTTTATGAGGAAATATCACTCTTGGCCTTCCATCATCTTGTAAGATTTTATGAACAAGTTAATATTTGAGACCACTTACTGAGATTCATTTTTTTTCCTCTTCATGGTCTCACATTACCTAGACATCTTCTGTCATTTATCCTCCTCCATTCCTATCTCACATGATAAGATGGTCCTTTTCCTTGCCAAGACCAACTTCACTGCATGCTCAACTGATCCCATTCTATCCTATTTCCTAAAATAGTTTGTTACTCTATCATCTGCACTCTATTGCGTATCGTCAATTGCTCCTTTCCTAATCATTGCTTCCCTAGTACTTGTAACTATGTCCATGCCTCCTCTGTCCCCAAACAAAGAAAAAGCAATTTCACTTGATCTGTCCTTTTCTGCTAACTATTATGCTATATCTTTCTTGTCTTGTGGGACTAAACTCCTTGAGAAGGTTATCTAAAATAAATGTTCCACTTCTCTACTTTCACTTTCTTCTTAACTCACCATACTTTGGCTAACAATTTCATCTTTCTACCAAAAGTGCTCTCTCCAAAGTTACCAATGATCTCTTAGTTGCCAAATCAAATGACCCTTTATCAATTCATGTCCTTTTTTATCTCTTTCTAGTCCTTGATGTTGTTGATCATTCTCTTCCCTCTAGGTTTTTAGGACAGTAGCCTGTCCTGACTCTACTTCTACCTGTATGGCCACATCTGCTTAGTCTTCTTTGATGGATCTTCATCCAGCCCACTAATCATGAGTGCCTCAAAGCACTATGTTCTGGGCCCTTTTCATTTTTTCCTCTATCCAGTTTCACTTGATGATCTTAGCAACTTCTATGGATTCAAATATCATCTTTTTTATGATTATTCTCAAATCTGCTTATCCAGTGCTAACTGCTCTGTTGACCTCCAGTCTCACATGTCCAACTGCTTAATAGACATCTCAAACTGGCTATCCTATAGACATCTTAAACTCATAATATCCCAAACTAAACTCCTTGTCTTCCTCACCAAATGCTCCTTCCTTTTAAACTTCCCTAATATTGTTAAAAGCACCACTATTCTCTCAGTTCCCCATGCTCACAATGTAGATGTTAGCCTTGATTTCTCATTATCTGTCATTCATCCTGATATCTAATTTCTTGCCAAAGCCTATAGAGTTTACCTTTGCAACATCTCTCAAATATGCCTTTTCCCCGCTCTGGCACTGCCCTCATCCTGGTGCTGGATCTTTCTCCTTCTACCTAGACTATTGAAATAGCCTGTTATTTTTTTCCAGCCTGCCACAAGTCCATCCTCCTTTCAATTGCTAAAATGATTTTTCAAAAGCACAGATCCAACCCTATCACCACTCTGCTCAATAAAGTACAGTGGATACTCATCACCTCTAGGATCACACATAAATCCTTGTATTTTCAGTTTAAAACTCTTGATAACCCATTTCCCCCACCCTATTTTTCAAGTTTTCTTATATCTTATAGCCCCTTACGTAATTTTTAATCTAGTGGTACTGGATTCCTTGCAGGTCCTCAGATAAAACATTCCATCTCCCAACTCCAGGTATTTTCTCTCCTTATACCTCATGATGCCTGCAATATTCTCCCTCCTTATGTTTACCCCTTGGTTTCCTTGATTTCCTTCAAATCTCATATAAAATCCCACCTTCTAAGGAAACTGTTCACAACCACCCCTTACACTAATGGCTTAATTATTTCCTGTTTATCCTGTGTATAGTTTGTTTGTATATAGATCTTTGCATATTGTCTCTCTCCTTGAATTGTGAGCCCTTTGAAGGCAGAGACCATCTTTTGACTTTCTATATATGCTATGGTGGATAATTAATAACTGAGGAAACAACCTGAGCTATGTAATTTATTAGTAAAACAGGCATAATAAACAGGTCAATATATTCCTCAGTCAGTCCAAAGTCCCTGAATCCTGTGTGAGACAGATTTTTATGTATTAAAAACAATAAGTTAAGATGAATTAATTAAAAGAAAACCATTAACAAACAACAAGACAGGATATACAAATTTTTTACTGATTTCTAATTGGAAGAAAGATTAGGGACTTTCTAAGTTGGAAAAGAGGGAAAATAAATTTTTGTTGAGTACAGGGGATGTGTAGATTTGGGGGGTCTTTCTTTTCCCAGAATTGAGAGATGCTGATTAATTGCATCTATCTCCATTTTTGAAATAATAGATGGCTTATACCATCTAGTTCCCCATGGTTGATTTACAGAAAAACAAGATGTAGTATAATGCATGTGGTGGTACAAAATGGAGTCAGTGTTCATGAGAAAGAATCTAACTAGTTCTCTTAATTCCCACACCAAACCAACTCCATTTTGTCATTACTCCTTTCACCAATATTTAGCACAGTGTCTGGCACATCGTTGTTATTGTTCAGTCATTTCAATCATGTCCAACTCTTTGTGACCCCATTTGAGATTTTCTCAGCAAAGATACTGGAGTGGTTTGCCGTTTCCATCTTCAGCTTATTTTACAGTTGAGGAAAATGAGGAAAACGAGGTTAAGTAATTTGCCCAGGGTCACAAAGATAATGTGTCTGAAGCCAGATTTGAAATAAAGTCTTCCTGACTCCAGGCCCAGCCCTCTACCCCCTGAGCTATTTAACTGCCTGTCTGACATATAGTAGGCCCTTAATAAATGTTTATTGATTGACAATATTTTGAACCAATGTTGTCTTTGAGTGTTTGATCTCTCCACTTGGCAAGGGACTCTTACCACTTTTCTCCTTGCTGGAGACATTTCTAATCTTTGTGCATGTTTTCATTGTAGGAAATGTTTTGCATAAGTTACACTTCTCTAGGAAATGGTATAATCTATGGTGATATCTTGGGCAGCTAGGTGGCCAAGTGGATAGAGCACTGGGTTTTCAGTCAGGAAGACGTTAGTTCAAATCCAGCTTCAGAGTTTTATTAGCTATATGACCCCGGGCAAGTCATTTAACCTTGTTTGCTTCAGTAAAAATGATCTGTCTGGGGAAGGAAATGGTGGACTACTCCTGTAGCTTTGCCAGGAAAACCCCAAACAGAGTCACAAAGAATTTGACATAACTGAAAATAGCTGAACAACCAGTTCTTATCTGTTAAAACATAAGCAATTTCATCTTACATTGTGTTATTTGGTACCTGCAATTTTCTGCCACCCAACTTTAACAAATAAAATATTGATGCTATATACTAGGAATGAAGTCTCTTGTTTTTTCTCTCTGTGTTTTTCAACATATTTTTATTTAATTACCTTTATGCTTACCTTTGCACTGAAATTACCAAACATACTTAATTTTCAGGATTTTATTGAGTTTTTTTGGTAGAATTCTCTACTTCCTTATAATTTGTTATAGATGTTGACACATAAGCTTCAAAAATTATCCATGCTGATTTTTTTTGAAAATGCTTATTACTATAATAGAAGATGATCAAATATCTTGTGAAAATATCATGCCTCTCTAAGGAGAACCTGTGAATCATATTGCCATTGAGCTAAAAATTCCTTTTGTCTACTGGTTAAATTCACAGCAAGAATGTACATATAAATATGATTCATCTTCTCCAGTAGAGCATTTACTTATTGGTCACTAGACAAGCACCTTACATTTAGTATGCCAATAACTAAATTCATGTTTAAAGTTGAGTTAAAAACAATAATTCTTCAAACCTCTTGACCCTTTTTCTGACATTCTGTCATCATCATTGTAGAAGCTGAAGTTGACTGAAAAAATGCTGAGGGCCAGTATTTTTTATTTAGTGCCTTGTCGTAAGCAAAGAATTATTCAGCAACTTAGGAATGACGAGCTTCTAAATTCGAACAGGAAAACAGCAACCCAGTAGATTGGGAGAAACAGTGTCTGTCACATACATTCCTTGTTGGAAAAGTGTATGTTATTGATTCATTCTTTTGTCCCTCTCCCATACCCCCCAAGATTACTGAGCTTTCATTATATGCAGAGTATTCTGGTTGATTCTTGTCCTTTGCTCTTGAAGAAGAACAAAATGGCATCTCTGTATCAGGGTCAAGATACTGCATTTCTGACTATAGCTGATCAGACTAATACAATCTGAGAAGGTGCTACCACAGGTCGGGCACAAATAGTCCATATAAACATTTGAAGTAGAGATGTCTTTAAATATGTGCATCTCATGTTTATTTTGAGCTACTTCAATTCTGCTTTGGTCATAGAGCACAGTATCTTCTTTGATGCTGACACACCATGATAGGCAATTCTATGCCAGCGTCTCTCTTTATCTCATGATCCATTTCAAAGTTCTTCAGAGAGACAAAGTATTCTAGTGAAAGAAATTGAAGAAATAGAAGTGTCAACCCACAAGGAGCTTAGCACATTACCAGATCTATAGTAGGTACTTAATAAATGCTTGTTGACTCATTGACAAGATATGAACAAGTGGGGGGGGGGGTGGAGCCAAGAGGGTGGCATAGGAGCAGCAAGAAATCACAGCTCCGACACAGCCATATCAAGCACCCAAAAAATATGACTCTAAACAAATTCTAGGGCTCTAAAACGCACACAGATATATTTCCTGCTGAAGGCAGCTCAGCTTAAAGCAACCATTTCAACTCTGAGAGCAGAAACCAGCCCAGCCTGAAACGGCGGTTTTTGCCCTGGGGGCAGCTGGATGAGCCAAGCCCCACCACAGGAGGAGCTTCAGGAGAGCAGATCTGTGGCAGCTTTGGCAGGATCCAGAATTATCCAGCCAGAAGAAAAAAGGACTCAGGTTAGTGGAACTTGGCTAAAAACTGGGGAATAAAAGTGGGTCCAGCCAAGCCGCCTCCAGGGAGAAGAAGCAGAAAGCGGAGGTTCTGCACCTGCCTCCACATTGCTGCTTCAGAGCTCCCGGCCTGCAGACAGCAGGGGGACCAAGCAATCGTTCAGAGGCCAAGTGCTCTTGCATTGAGCAGCCTGGATCCAGATCGCGGTCTTGGGTGGTGGTCCTGAGGTTTTTTTTTTCAGTGAGCTGAAGCTGGGGAGGGACCCAGTAGCCTCCTAAAAGCCCCAGCAGCTGGGAAATCCCCAGCAATTTGGGACAGAGCTGTTCCCTCTGGAAGCAGAGTTCCACAGAACTAAAAAAAAAAACAAAACCAAAAATACCATTGAATGGTGATCATGAATAAGCATAGGAAGCAAAGTAAGAACAGCAACCAAACCCTAGATTCCTTCTTCGGGGAAAAGAAGGAACGAAGCAGGGAAAGGGAAGGGGAAGACAATGCAGTCAGAATTCCCACCCCAAAAGTTTCCAAGAAACATGAAGATTGCCAAAAAGCTAGAGATCAGCTGAAGAAAGATTTTGAAAACCAGATGAGAGAAGTGGAAGAAAAATTGGGAAGAGAAATAAGAATGATGCAAGAAAATCATGAAAAGAGAGTCAACAACCTGAATGAAGAAACTACTACCTTAAAAAATAGATTAACTCAAATGACAAAAGAGGTCCAAAAAGCCAATGAGGAGAA
>JAQQSV010004705.1:0-14754 GCA_028646515.1 Pseudochirops corinnae | reverse complement strand
GATGACCCCACATCCCCCTTAGACCTCTAATAAAGCCCTTGGACACTGCTTGGCTAACTACAAGTCCCCCCTAGACCTCTCCTGCACACCTCAGAAACTGCTTGGTTAACCCCAGATAAACCCCTAGACCTCTCCTGCAGTGTTTGGCGACTGCTTGGCTAAGCCCAGGTACCCCCTAGACTTCTCCTGCAGTGTTTGGCGACTGCTTGACTAAACCCAGGTCCCCCCTAGACCTCTCCTGCAGCCCTCGTGGACTGCTTGGCTAAACCTAGATCCCCCGAAAACCGCTCCGGGAACTTTCAGACACTGCTTGGCTAACCCCACATCCCCCTTAGACCTCTCCTGCAGCCCACGGAGACTGCTTGGATAACCTCAGATCTCCCCAAGACCACTCCTGCAACTTTTTGAGACTGCTTGGCTAACCCCACATCCCCCTTAGACCTCTCCTGCAAACCCCAGAGACTTCTTGGTTAACCCCAGATTCCCCCCTAGAGCTGTCCTGCAGGGTCTGGCAACTGCTTGGCTAACCCCAGGTCCCCCCTGGAACTCTCCTGAACACCTCAGAGACTGCTTGGTTAACCACAGATCTCCCCCTAGACCTCTCTTGCAGCCCTCGGGGACTGCTTTGCTAACCCTAGATGCCCCCAAGACCGCTCCTGGAGCCTTTGGAGACTGCTTGGTTAAACCCACCTCCGCCTTAGACCTCTCCTAAAGCCCTCAGAGACTGCTTGGTCACCCCAGATGCCCCCTAGACCTCTCCTGCAGCCCTCGAGGACTGCTTGGCTGACCCCAGATCACCCCCTAGACCTCTCCTGCAGCCTTAGGAGACTGCTTGGCTAACCCCAGGTAAGCCCTAGACATGTCCTGCAGGCCTCAAGGACTGCTTGGCTAAACCCACATCCCCCTTGGACCGTCCTCCAGCCCTGGGGGACTGCTTGGCTAACTCCAGATCCTCCCTACACCTCTCCCAAAGACCTGGGATACTGACTGGCTAACAAGAGATACCCCTATACCTCTCCTGCAGTCCTCAGAACATACTTGGCTAACCTCAGTTCCCCCCTAAACTTCTCTTGCAGCCCTCGGGAACTGCATGGATAACCCCACATGCCCCAAAGACCACTCCTGCAGCACTTGAAGACTGCTCGGCTAACCCCACCTCCCCTTTAGACCTTTCCTGTAGCCCTTGGAGACTGCTTGGCTAACCAGAGATCCCCCCCATAGACCTGCCAGCAGCCTCCGAGAATGCTTGGCTAAACCCAGGTCTCCCCTAGACCTCTCCTACGAACCACAGAGACTGCTTGGTTAACCCCAGATCCTCCCCAAGACCTCTCCTGCAGTGTTTGGCGACTACTGGGCTAACCACACGTCCCCCATAGACCTCTCCTGCCGCCATTGGAGTCTACTAGGTTAACCCCAGATATCCCCCTGGACCTCTCCAGAAGCCCTCGGGGACTGCTTTGCTGAACCCAGATGGCCCCAACACTGCTCCGGGAGACCTCCGAGACTGCTTGGTTAACCCCAGAGCCCGCCCTAGACCTCTCCTGCAGCCCTCGCGGACTGCTTTGCTAACCCCAGATCCCGATTAGACCTCTCCTGAAGCCCTCGGAGATTGCTTGGTTAACCCCAGATCCCGCCCCTAGACCTCTCCTGCAGTGTTTGGCGACTTCTTGGATAAGCCCAGGTCCCTCTAGACCTCTCCTGCACACCACAGAGACTGCTTGGTCAAACCCAGATCGCCCCCTAGACCTCTCCTACAGTGTTTCGTGACTACTTGGCTAATCACAGGTCCCCCCTTGACCTCTCCTGCACACCTCAGAGACTCCTTGGTTAACCCCAGATGCCTCCCTAGACCTCTCCTGCAGCCCTCAGGAACTACTTGGCTAACCCTAGATCCCCCCAAGACCGCTCCTGCAGCCCTCAAAGACTGCTTGGCTAACCCCACATCCCCCTTAGACCTCTCCTACAGCCCTTGGACACTGCTTGACTAACCACAAGTCCCCCCTAGACCTCTCCTGCACACCTCAGAGACTGCTTGGTTAACCCCAGATACACCCCTAGACCTCTCCTGCAGTGTTTGGCGACAGATTGGCTAAGCCCAGGTACCCCCTAGACTTCTCCTGCAGCCCTTGGAGACTGCTTGGTTAACCCCAGATCCCCCCCTAGACCTATCCTGCAACTCTAGGGGACTGCTTGGCTAACCCCACATCCCCCTTAGCCCTCTCCTGCAGTGTTTGGTGACTGCTTAGCTAAACCCAGGGCCCCCCTAGACCTCTGCTGCACAACCCAGAGACTTCTTGGTTAATCCCAGATCACCCCTAGACCTCTCCTGCAGCCCTAGTAGACTGCTTGGCTAAATCTAGATTCCCCTAAGACAGCTCCTTAAGCCCTCGGAGACTGCTTGGCTGACCCCACATCACCCTTAGACCTCTCCTGGACACCCAGAGACTTCTTGGTTAACCCCAGATTCCCCCCTGGAACTTTCCTGCACACCTCAGAGACTGCTTGGCTAACCCTAGATCCCCCCAAGACCGCTACTACAGCCCTCGGAGACTGCTTGGCTACCCCACATCCACCTTAGACCTGTCCTGCAGCCCTCAGAGACAGCTTGGTTAACCCCAAATACCCCCCTAGACCTCTCCTGCAGTGTTTGGCAACTGCTTGGTTAACCCCAGATCCCCCTTCCCAGACCTCTCCTGCAGCCCTCAGAGACTGCTTGGCGAACCACAGGTCCCCCCTAGACCGCTCCTGCACACCTCAGAGACTCCTTGGTTCACTCCAGATCCCCCCTAGACCTCTCCTGCACTGTTTGGCCACTGCTTGGCTGACCCCAGGTGCCCCCTAGACCTCTACTGCACACCTCAGCAACTGCTTGGTTAAAACAAGATCCCCTCTTAGACCTCTGCTGCAGCACTCGAGGACTGCTTGGCTAACCACAGATACTCCCCCTAGACCTGCCTACAGGCTCAGAGACTGCTTGGCTAACCCCAGGTCTCCCCTAGACCTCTCCTACACACCTCAGAGAATGTTTGGTTATCCTCAGATCCCCCACTAGACCTCTCCTGCAGTGTTTGGGGACTGCTTGCCTAAACCCAGGTTCCCCCAAGACTTCTCCTGCACACTTCAGAGACTGCTTGGTTAACCCCAGGTACACCCTAGAACTCCGCTGAAGCCTTCAGAGACTGCTTGGCTGACCCCAGGTCCCCCCTGTACCGCTCCTGCACACCTCAGAGACTCCTTGGTTCACGCCAGATCCGCCCTAGACCTCTCCTGCACTGTTTGGCCACTGCTTGGCTGACCCCAGGTCCCCCCTAGACCTCTACTGCACACCTCAGAGACTTCTTGGTTAAACCAAGATCCCCTCCTAGACCTCTGCTGCAGCCCTCAAGGACTGCTTGGCTAACCCCAGATCCCCTCCTAGAAGTCTCCTGCAGCCATTGGAGACTGTTTGGCTAATCCCAGGTCAGTCCTAGACATGTCCTGCAGGCCTTGAGGACTGCTTGGCTAAACCCACATCCCCCTTCGACTGTCCTCCAGCCCTGGGGTCTGCTTGGCTAGCTCCAGATCCTCCCTACACCTCTCCTGAAGTCGTGAGAGACTGCGTGGCTGACACATGGTCCCCCCTAGACTGCTCCTGCACACCACAGAGACTCCTTGGTTCACCCGAGATCCCCCATAGACCTCTCCTGCACTGTTTGGCCACTGCTTGGCTGACCCCAGGTCCCCCCTAGACCTCTACTGCACACCTCAGAGACTGCTTGCTTAACCCAAGATCCCCTCCTAGACTTCTGCTGCCGCCCTCGAGGACTACTTGACTAACCGCAGATCCCCCCCCATAGATCTGCCTGAAGCCTCGGAGAATGCTTGGCTAACTTCAGGTCTCCCCTAGACCTCTCCTAAAGTCCTGGAAGACTGCTTGGCTAACAACAGATACCCCTAGACCTCTCCTGCAGCCCTCAGAGACTGCTTGGGTAACCCTAGATCCCTCCCATAGCCTTTCCATGGAATGGCTCAGATTCAATCTGCCTTGCTTGTATTGGCTTTACAAATGTTCCGGGTCCTCAAGAGCCTGGACAACATGGCAGATCTTTAATAAACTTTGTTTTTCTTTGCTTTTTGGAGGGGGGGAAGGCAGGGCAATCGGGTTTAAGTCACTCACCCTGTGTCACGCGGCTTGTCAGCGTGTCAGTGTGTGAGGTCGAATTTGAACTCGGGTCCTCCTGACTCCAGGGCCAGTGCTCTACTCACTGCACCACCTGCTCTCACCAGGAAATGTTTTCTCACTGATAATAAATCCTGCCAGTTTCATTCCAAGTTCTCCCCTTTTTCCCTTGCCTGGCCCCACTCTTTATCCATCCTTCCCTCCCTCTCCTGGGAAATGCTTCACTTATCCAAGCTGAATGGCCGCAGGCTGTGGATTGGCTGTGTACTCTAAGGTTACTCCAGGCAGGCTGAATTTGCTCTTAGCCAGCGCTGATTCCTCAGCCGACCGCCTATCCTTGAGCCTCAGTCAGGGGACCCTCCCAGCTCTCGAGTGCTGGAGAGGATTCTCCAACTTTATCACTCCCTGGGCAGTTACTAATGGTACACTGTGGCCAGGGCTGGGCTTCCTCATCCTGTACCCTCCCCTTTACTGGTATCCTTTTCTGCCCTAGGTATCCTGAACGTATTGATCTGTGTACAACAGAGGTACCTACACTTATTTGGCATGCCACCCCCATTTAAGAAAAAAATTGCTCCGCACGACCCTGGAAATCTACTTTTTTTTTTTTTTAACCCTTTAACAGTTTTTTTTTTTTAATCTGCATCATTTTAAAAAAGCGTGAATTTAAAAAAAAAAAAAACAGTTTTTATTTTGGACTCAAGGGCCAGAACACAAATACAGAATAGAGAAAAGAAAAACATGTCATGAACTTAAATACCGAAACTTAAATACAAAGAAAGAAGAAAAAGCATGTTGTGTGCATAGCAGAACACAAGAGAGGATTCCAAATATGTAACAATAAGTTTTCATTTCAAGAAAGCCTGTTTGATAAATAACACACGCGGGGAGAATTGTCCATCTTTTCTTCGCTTCCTTGTATGTTTTCTTTTGTTCTCTCCTGGGCACTTTTTTACTTTGTTCTTTTTTCCCTCCCCCACCCCAAAGGCTTCAATAAAGTCTGGAAATGTTTCTCTACAGCTATAGATACACACACACACATATATGTATATATACACGTATGTAAAGATAGATACACACATAGATGTAGATACACATACACATACACATGTATACATGCATATGTAGACATATACTTTCCCAAACATATTCTGCTCCCGATCTTGGTTGTTATGTTTCTGCACATCTCTTGTTTCCTGTCCCTCCTGCCTCCTCTACTTTACTTCTACCCACTACCTTGCCATCCCATGACTTGTCTACCCCCCTCCAAGGATCCCTCCTCTACCCTCCCATTCCCATAAATTTGAAGACCCTTCTAGACCCGCCTTTTACCTGTTCCCTCACCTGTACCTCTAAAGATCCCTCCTTTGTCCTCTCCCCCCTCCCTATGCCCCTATAGTTTTATTTCTTCTGAATTTAGAAGACTTTTATACTCTTCTCAAACTCATTCCCAATGAAAGTAGGTGACCAGAACTAGCAGCCCTCCTCCCCCATCTAATTCCTCTGAATCCATCCTTTCTCTTGCACCTCATTGGTATAAAATAATCCCTCTTTTTAGCTGTTCCTAAATGGTTTTGCTTTTTAAATTCATATCACACTCAGGTTTACCCCAGTCTTTCTTGTGAGCTACCCAATGGTCAATAAGAATCTTAGACATACATTTTGCATTTTACATATTTAAAAAGTAAACAGTCTGTCCTTAGAAATCCCTTATTATCAGTCTTTGGTATGGGCCTTAAATTTCTCTTGGTTCTTGTGGATCAAATCTTCTATTAAGTTCAGGATTTTTTTTTTTTACAAAGTCTTGAAATTCTGAGAGTTTATCAAATATCTACTTTTTTTTTTTATTCAGGATAATACTTAACTTTGCAGGGCATGACGTTTTTGGGCGGAACCGCAGTTCTTTTGCTCTTCTATATGTTGCGTTCCAAGACCTGTGGTCCTGTAATGTCTCTGCTGCTAGGTCCTGTGTAATTCTAATGGTGGCACCGTCATATTGAAATTGTTTTCCTCTTGATACTTTTAATATTTTACCCTTGAGCTGGGAGTTTTGGAATTTGACTACAATAGGTTAATTGAAATTCAAGCTAATATCTCTAGGCAGGGACTAGATGTGGAGGAAGGAGGTGTCACTATGAAAGTACTTAGGGGGAGGGAGGGAGCCAGGGATTCTAAGAGGCAGAGGTGAAGAGGAGGTACAGTCCAGCTTATACAAAGGTGTGGAGATGGGAGAAGGCATGCCATGTGTGAGGACCTGTGTGACCATAGTGTGCCTAATAGGAAAGTATCCTCTTTTACAATTTCACAGCAAGTGCTTCATCTGCAGATTGCTGTTGTTTGTCAAAGGGGACCATGACGACAGGAAGATGATGCCATGAATTGCAAGTGAATTGGATTTAAGTGAGGGAGGGCTGTGCAAAGTCACCAGCCTCACTTTCTCTTCCATAGCCATCTGGGTCCAGTGGCAAGACATAGATCAAGGTGACTGGAGATAACGCTGGATGCAGTGGGAGATTTTGGCCTTTTGAAACTAAGATCTTTCCAAGATCTCAGTTTGACTGAGGCAAAGCCCACTCAGTGATTAAGGCTAGGTAAGAAATGAGGCAAAGAATGCCTCTCTTGCCTGGTTTAAAAAAAATCAATCTGGAAGGGGAAGACCCTCAGGGTTTCTGGCCAAAACAAAAACAGTTGCTGTTTACATTCACTCTGAGGCATCAGGGCCCAAGACCAGAGGGGGCATGGGCTAGAAAAATATTGTTGGCCATTCAATGAGAACTAGAGTGATTTGAGTGATTTCTTCAGGAAGAAATCTAGACTATTATAACACCAATGCAATATTCACATCACCCACGGCAGATATGAACATGCTGGTATAGTTGTGAATCACAAAATATAACAGGCTCTCCACATGGAGGACAGAACAAAAGCATTTGTTCAAACCAGAAAGCCAAATCCCAAAACCAGAAAACAAAATTCATCATGGGGACCATGAAGTTGGCACACATAACCAGTGCAGCAAACACCAACATTTGCAAGCCTTCCCAAACCTGCAGAAGAAAAAAAAAACAGGCTCCCTGAAGCAGGAATGCTCCTGTCTCACTCAGGCTAGCTGCTCAGCTTCCACATTGCTTGATCCCAGCATTTCTGGCTCTCTCTCAGCTTCTGCTCAGCTTTTTAACTGGTCATGAGCTCCTCCCTGTTCAGCCTCTTCCTGTTGCATCAGCAAGTTCCTCCCACTCTGGGGTTCACAACTTCTGCTTCTTAATAAAGACTTGATATAATCAAAGGCAAGGTTCAACTGAAACAAGGTGCTAAGTACTTGCTTGCTTGCCATTACAAGGGACAGGGAAGATCTTCAAATCCCCATTACCATCACACCTGTACACCCAAAGATATTTTGCAAGGTTTCAGTGGTCAAAATTTACATTCTTTTGGGCGGAGCACCCAAAGGTAAGTGTATTATATCATATGTGAACAGAGAGAGAGGAAGGAGTAGGAGAGGAGAGGAAGACGAAGGTAGGAAGGAAGCAAGGGTGACATGACAAGCAAATTAGGGAGCAAGGAATACTTTATCTCTCAGATCTATGGAGAACAGTTTATAATCAAACAAGAAAAAGAGCATAGTGGCATGTAAAACGGATAATTTTGAAGATGGCAGAGTAAAGTCAGGAACTTGCTTGAGCTCCCACTCCAATTACCTCCAATACCTGTTTTAAAAAAGCCCCTAAACAAATTTTAGAGCTATAGAACCCACAAAGTGACAGAGAGAAACAAATCTCTCGCTGAAGGCAGCCTGATAGGCCACTAGGAAGGGTCTCTCAACCAAGCTGGGAGCTGACCACAGTCCTGTGTGAGCCGCCTGGGCCCACACCCAGGGTGGCCCCCAACAGTGACACAGACAGGCCTGAGCAGAATTCAGGAGAGTGAATCACTGGCAGCTGTGGTGGTTTCCAGACTTCTCAACCCGTAAACGCTAAAGAGAAAGCAAAAGGTCAGTAAGGACCTCTTTTGCAAGTGGGTGACAGAAGAGTGTGGTCCGGCTCCTGCCCCTGGGGTGAGAGGTGTCAGCTGGCGTGGCAGCTGCAGCTGCTGCTGCTTGACTACCTCTGGAGCTCCTGACCTGCAGATCATAGGGGGACCAAGCAACCATTCAGAGGGTAATTGCTCTGGCTTTGACCTGCTTGGATCTCGATCACGGTCTTGGGTGGTGGTCCTGGGGTGTGTGGCCAGTGTGCCAGAGCTTGTGGGAGGGCATCCTCCTAATAGCTCCGGCTAGAGAGGGCATCCTCCTAATAGCTCCGGCAGCTGAAAAACCCCAGCAAAGCTCTCTTCACTCCGGAAGCAGACTTCTACCATGGCAAAGAGCTCAAAAGTCAGGTAACTGGCTGGCAAGATCAGCAAACAGAGGAAGTGCAATTAGACCACAGAATCCTTTTTTTGGGGGGGACAAAAAGGAGCAAAACATGAAACCAGAAGAAAACAACAAAGCCAAAACTCCTGCATCAAAAGCTTCCAAGAAAAATATGAATTGGTCACAGCCCTCAGAGGAGCTCAAGAAGGAGTTTGAAAATCAAGTAAGACAAGTGCAGGAAAAAATGGGAAGAGAAATCAGAATGATGCAAGAAAATCATGAAAAACGAGTCAAAAGCCTGACTGAAGAAAATAACACCTTAAAAAATAAACTAACTCAAATGGCAAAAGAGGTCCAAAAAGCCGATGAGGAGAATGATGCCTTAAAAAGCAAAACTGCCAGATGGAAAAAGAATTTCAAAAGCTCACTGAAGAGAATTCCTTCAGAACTAGATTGGAGCAAATGGAAGCCAATGACTTTATGAGAATTCAAGATACTATAAAACAGATCCAAACAAATGAAAAAGCAGAAGGCAATGTAAAATATCTCATTGGAAAAACCACTGACCTGGAAAATAGATCCAAGAGACATCATTTAAAAATTACTGGACTACCTGAAAGCCATGACCAACAAAAGAGTCTAGACACCATCTTTCAAGAAACTCTCAAGCAAAACTGCCCCAATATTCTAGAACCAGAGGGCAAAATAGAAATTGAAGGAAAACTCCTAGGAATATTATAGCCAAATTCCAAAGTTCCCAGGTGAAAGAGAAAATATTACAAGCAGCCAGGAGGAAACAATTTGAATATTGTGGAAACACAATCAGGATCACACAAGACCTAGCAGCTTCTACATTAAGGGGTAGAAAGGCTTGGAATATAATATTTTAGAGGTCAAAGGAGCTAGAATTAAAACCAAGAATCACCTACTCAGCAAAACTCAGTATAATGCTTGAGGGGAAAATATGATCATTCAATGAAACGGAGGACTTTCAAGAATTCTTGATAAAAAAAAATACAGAGCTAAACAGAAAATTGGACTGTCAGGGACAAGAAGCCGAGAGAGGCATGAGAAGGTAAACAGGAAAAAAAAAATCATAAGAAACTTATTAAAGTTGAACTATTTACATTCTTACATGGAAAAATGATAATTGTAACTCATGAAACTTTTCTCCGTATGTGTGTGAAGGGAATGTGTGTGTGTGTGTGTGTGTGTGTGTGTAGGAGAGTGCATGTGTATATAAATATATATGTGAGTGTGTGTATATGTGTATCTATGCATACATAGAGGGCACAGGATTAGCTGAATAGGAAGGGACGATATCTAGAAAATAAAATTAAGAGGTGAGAGAGGAATATATTGGGAGAAGGAGAAAGGGAGAGATAGAATAGGGTCAATTATCTCATATAAAAGAGGCAAGAAAAAACTGTTACAATGGAGGGGAAGAGCAGAAAGGTGAAAAGTAATAAGTCAAACTTATTCTCATTGGATTTGGCTTAAGGAGGGAATAACATACACACTCAATTGGGGATTTCACCCCACAGGAAAGCAGGGGGGCAGGGGATGAGAGAGGGCATGACAGAAGGAAGGGGAGATTGGAGGAGAGGCTAATTAGAAGCAAACACTTTTGAAAAGGGACAGGGTCAAAGGAGCAAATAGGATAAATGGGGATGGGATACAAGGGAGGGAAGTACAGTCATTCTTTCACCATATAACTACTATGGAAACATTTTGCATAACTACACATGAAAAGCCTGTATTGAATTGCTTGTCTTCCCAGTTGGGGTGGGTGAGGAAAGAAGAAGGGAAAGAATCTGGAAATCAAAGTTTTCAAAACAAATGTTATTTTTTTTTACATGTAACTGGGAAACAAGATATATAGGCACTGGGGTATAGAAATCCATCTTGCCCTACTAGAAAGTTGGGGGCCGGGGATGGGGGAGGATATAAGAGAAAACAGATTGGGGGAAGGGGTATTCAGTAGGGTCGCAATCTTGGGGTGGGGGTGGGGAAAGACAGGGAGAAAATTTGTAACCCAAAATCTTGTGGAAATGAATCTTGAAAACTAAAAATAAATAAATAAATTGGAAAAAAATATGAGTTAAGAGAAGATACAACCCAATGTTAAACCTTTACCGAAAGGTGCATCCATGGTATATGTTTGATGGACCAAACTTTTAACTGATCAAAATCAGTCAGTTTCATTGAAAGGATCCTAGTGTCTGCAAACCAATCATACATTCTTTGGATTGCATGTGGTATTAATGGTGGTATTGTTTGTTTTTTTTTTTTAATAATAACAAAAATCCCCTAATGTACTGCACTACATAATGAGCTGAAAATTCCTCATTTATTCTTAGAGGTTCAATTCATGAGGAAATTTCTAAGCAAATGAGGTTCAAAGATTGAGAGGTCATAAAAATTTGGTAAGCTTGAAGCTCAACAGATACTTTGACTATACCTGGAAATTGGATTGACCGAGGAGGTATTACTGAGAAAGCTGTGGAATTTAAAGGCATCTAAGCTCTACTTAGGGGATAGGCTCAACTAATAATCAAACTATGTTTAAGCAGCTATGTCCTACAGGATTAAAAAATAAGTCTAGTAGGGGAACGCAGGAAGAGGACTGGTTTACAAGAAACTTCTATATTTTCCATAATTCTCTTCAAGGTACTTCTTTTTTATTCTTGGCTGGATTGTTGATTCAACTATAACACATGATTTCTTTCCATTCCCTTGCTGCTGCTACTTAAACCTTGTAGTCACAACTTGGGATAGTGGAATAGAACCTTGGACTTAGAGGCAGGAAAACCTCAGCTTGAAGCCTGTCTCAGACAATTTACTAATCTTGCGACCCTGGGCAACTGCTCTCAGTCTCAGTTTTCTCATCTGTAAAATGGGGATAAGTAAACCACCTACCTGACATTTTTGTTCTGAGGGTGAGATGGGATAGCGTAAGAAGTACTTTGTGAATCTTAAAATGCTATATAAATGTTAGTTGTTACTTGTATATTTCCTTTTCATTTTTCCTCTTTTATTTCCCTCTTACCGCTCTTTACGAATAAATGTTAGCTGGTGTTAAAAATGAGATACAATGGATATAATTAAAATTATATAAATTTAAAAGGTTTTGCACAAACAAAACCAGCACAGCCAAGATTAGCAGGAGCGCAGGACATTGGGGGAAAAATATGTAGAGCAAGTGTATCTGATAAAGGCCTCATTTCTCAAATATGTACACAATAGAGTCAAATTTATAAGAATACAAGTCATTCCCCAATTAATAAGTGGTCAAAAGATATGAACAGGCAGTTTTCAGGTGAAGAAATCAAAGTTATGCATAGTCATATAAAAAATTCTCTGAATCATTTGATTAGAGAAATCCAAATTAAAACAATTCTGAGGAACTACCTCATATCTATCATGACTAATATGGCTAATAAGACAAAAGGAAATGACGAATGTTGGAGATGATGTGGGGAATTGGGACACTAATGCACTGTTGGTAGAGCTGTGAATTGATCAAATTATTCTGGAGAGCAATTTGGAACTATACCCAAAGGGCTCTAAGGCTGCCCTTTGACTAAGCAATACTGCTACCAGGTCTGTATCCCAAAGAGATTTTTAAAAAAGAATTATAGGTACAAAAGTATTTATAGCAGCTCCTTCTGCAGTGGCAAAGAATTAGAAATTGAGGGGAGGATGCCCATCAATTGGGGCATGACTAAACAAGTTGTGGTATATAATTGTTATGGAATATTACTGTGCTATAAGAAATGACAAGCAGGATGCTCTCAGAAAACCTGAAAAGACATGAGCTGATTCAGAGTGAAATGAGCAGAAGCAGAAGAACGTTGCATACAGCAACAACAATGTTGCATGATGATAAGTTGTGAATGACTTAGCTGTTCTCAGCAGTATAATGATGCAAGACAATTCTGAAGGACTCATGATGAAAAATGCTGCCCACCTCCCCAGAAAGAACTGATGGAGTTCGAATGCAGGTAGCAGCATACTATTTTTTTATTTTCTTTATCTTCCTTGGGTTATTTTATATTGGTCTGTGTTTTCTTTCACAACATGACTAACATTGAAATAGGCTTTACATGACTGCACATGTACAACCTTTATCAAATTGCTTGTCTTCTCAATGAGGTGGGGAGGAGAGGGAGGGAGAGAATTTGGAACTCAGTTTTAAAAAAAGAATATTAAAAGTTTTGCATGTAAATGAAGAAATATAAAATATATTTTTAAATGTGGTGAAGTGACTGTGGTTCCTACACCGCCCCCCCCCCCAAATAACTTAGGGCAGGTCCGTTAATTTCTCAGCGCCCCAGTCAAACTTTCTGATGTTAGTTACAGAGGAGCTGTTGCTTAGTGTCAGTAATCCAAACCAAAAGATAAATAGATCTGGCAATACTCAATGTTAGAAAATGCATCATCCTTCCCGATCCTTTAAAGATGGTGATGTTCTGATATTCCCAACTTTGTAGCAATACCAGGAAAATAACAGTTGGTTTCTGTTTCTGGGAAAAGTCTAGGTGCTGCGATTTCGCAAAGCTCATTGCCTCCATTCTGCTCAATATTGAGACCAGCTCATAGTCCATCTCGAATTTGTCCAAGATGAGCCAATTCTATGGGTTGTCCCTTTTAACCACTTACCATCTGTAGCCTGGAAAATAAACCTAGACTTGATGTGGGGAAGACATCCTAACCATTAGAGTGACCCCAATCTGGACAGTGTTTCCCTGCTGCATAATGAAGGTTGATTAGCACTTGTTAGGGAGGTTCTAGAGAGACAGAGTTTCCGGACAGGTACAGGTTGGCCGTGGTGTATGACTTTCAAGTCCCCTACATCTCTCCTACTCATCCCTTGCTCTTCACTCACACAACCATCCATTCCTCTGACTCAGGCACATCTCCCCTCTTGCCTGGACTATTCTAAGAGCCTACTGCTCCCCTCTTTCCCTTCTAATTCATACTTCAGAGTCTAAAGTAGAGTATCCTTTCCTAAAGCAAAGCTCCAACCCTCCCCTGGAAGTCACAACCTCTAAGTGTTCAAGGTTGCTCCCAAAGACAGAATTAGGATAGTTGCAGAAAAAGAGGTGGCCTGAATGGGCAGGGAACGGGTGAGGTTCCCACCCTTCCTCATCCCAGTTCCCTTTCACAGGTTCTCTCTCTCTTTCTCTCTCTGTCTCTCTCTCAATAAATATCCAAGACCAAATTTAAACTCAGGTCCTACTAACTTCAGGACTAGTTCTCTATCAGCTGTACCACCTAACTGCCCTCCCCCTTTCACAGGTTCTTAAAGTGCAGACAGGAGAAGCCGCAGGATCCCCTTTCTGGGAATTTGCAAGGTTAAAACTATTTTCATAATGATACTAAGGTGTTTTGATTTCTAATATGGTATCAATAGAAATAACCCATATAATGAAAAGCTCTTTGGGGTCCTTGGTGAATTTTAAAAGTATTAATAGGGTCCTGAGACCAAAAAGTTTGAGAACCTGTCTGATTATGGAGGTTCAGGATTCTCGTGAATGGAACATTCGGCACTTCAAAAGATCCAATACAGATTATTTAGAATATAGGCAAGTGGGAAGGAAGCCAGAGATAACTGAGTAAAGGCTGAGGAATAGTAAAATAGAAGCAACTATGATATAGATATACATGATATAGATATAGATATCATAAAAAATAAGAGCAATTATCATACATACATACATACATACATACATATCCGCAGTCATCACCCATGTGGGGAAGCACCAACACCTGACCACCCATCAGGGTCTCACTCAGGACAGGAAGAGCAGGGCTCCAAATGCTTAGTGTAATATATCTATACGTAATTACAGTCATCACCGATTCCGGGAAGCACCAATACCTGACCACACAAGCTGGAGAATCCCGGGTACAGCCATCAGAGATAGGCTGGGGAGGGGTCCCAGGCAAGACATCTCCTCCATGGGTGAGATTCCAATTTGGGGTCTGAATCTTACGGTTTAAGTAGTGCTGAGAACAAAGAAGGCATCCTGCCAGGTTTTTTTGGTTTTGTTTTTTAGCAAGCATCATATCTGGCGTGAGGTGGGGGAGGGAGGCCAATTGCTGCAGGGGGCCCCCAAGAGTGATGTTTCCTTATGGCTAGCTCCAGGAGTTGGGCAGTTAAGCATATCTCTTCTCAAGGTGCTGACCAGGGTCCCAGGAGAAGCGCAGCCCTCACGTTCCCAGGATTTTCTGTTCCAAA
>JAQQSV010004704.1:0-14754 GCA_028646515.1 Pseudochirops corinnae | reverse complement strand
CCAGTCTACATTTTTCTTGGAAGCTTTTGGTGCAGGAGTTCTGACTGTGTTGTCTTCCTCCTGTTCCATGCTTTGATTCTTTTTGTCCCCAAAAAAGGAATCTAAAGTTGGATTGCTCTTCTTACTTTGCTTCCTTTGCCTGCTCACGTCGCCAGTCAATTACTCAACTTTTTAGCTCTGTGGAACTCTGCTTTCAGAGGGGAGGGCTTTGTCCCAAATCACTGGGATTTTCACAGCTGCCAGAGCTACAAGGGGGCCACTGAAGCCCCCACCAGCTTTGGCTCACTGATCACACACCTCAGGACCGCCACCCAAGACCATGATCCTGATCCAGACAGCTTAAGGCAAGAGCACTTAGCCCCTGAATGATTGCTTGGCTCCCCTGCAATCTGCAGGCCATGGGCTCTGAAACAGCCATGTGGAGATGGCTGCATCGCCATCACTTCTGCTGCTTCCTTGCCCTGGAGGCGGATGGCCAGACTCGCTTTTCTCCTCCAGATTTAGCCAAGTTCCACTAACCGTTCACTCAGTGCTTATTTCTTATGGGTTGATAATTCTGGAAATCTCCACATCTGCTGCTGATCTGCTCTCCTGAAGGCTCCAGCTGTGGCTTGTCCTGGCCGCCCTGGGGTCAAGACGTGGTTTCAGGCCAGGCTGGTTTCGGCCCCCAATGTGCTGCAATGAGCCTTTCCTGTCCTCCCTGCTGGGCTGCCTTCCTTGGGAGCTTTGTTTCTCTGGACTTTTATGAGTTCTGGAGGTCTAAAATTTGTTTAGAGGCATATTTTATAGGTATTTGAGGTGATCATGGGGGGAGCTGCTCAGTTTTCCTGCTTCTATGCCGCCATCTTCAAGTTAGTCTATTTTTTAAGGTGTTATTTTCTTCAATATTTTTTGACTCACTTTTCATGATTTTCTTGCGTCGTTCTCGTTTCTCTTCCCAGTTTTTCTTCCATTTCTCTTACTTGATTTTCAAAATTCTTTTTGAGCTCCTCTATGGCCTGTAACCAGTTCATATTTTTCTTGGAAGCTTTTGATGCAGCAGTTTTGAGTTTGTTGTCTTCTTCTGGTTCCATGTTTTGATCCTTTTTGTCCCCAAAAAAGGATTCTACAGTCTGATTGCACTTCTTCTACTTGCTCATCTTGCCAGCCAATTACTTGACTTTTGAGCTCCTTGCCACAGCAGAACTCTGCTTCCAGAGTGGAGAGAGCTGTGTCCCATATTGCGGGGGTTTTTGCAGTTGTCAGAGCTATGAGAAGGGTGCCTTCTCTACAGCCCCCACAAGCTTTGGCATACCTGGCATTCCTCACCCCAGGACCACCAGATCAAAGGAGGTCAAAGAAAAAGCAATTACCCTCTCAGTGGTCACTTTGTCCTGAAACAATCTGCAGGCCAGGAGCCATGGAGGCAGCCACAAAGCAGTAGTTGCAGCCACTGAGCCTCCGCCACCTCTGCCACCCAGGGGGCAGGGGCCAGACCCTGCTCTTCTGTCACCTAGTTCTGGCAAAGTTTCCTACTGACTTTTTACATTCTCTTTTGCATTTATGGGTTGAGAAGTCTGGAAACCTCCACACCTGCCAGTGATTCACTCTCTTGAAGTCTGCTCTGGCCAGTCAGGGTCCCTGATCAGGGCTGACTTGGGCCTGGGCCTGTGCATCTCATACAGGAGTGCTCAACCCCCAGCCTGGTGTGATAGACTCTTCCTGTCAGCCTGCCAGGCTGCCTTCAGTGGGATATTTGTTTCTCTCTATCACTTTGTGGGTTCTGTAGCTCTAAAATTTGTTTAGAGTCATATTTTACAGATATTGGAGATGGTTGGTGTGGGAGCTTAAGCAGGTTCCTGCTTTCACTCCACCTTCTTGGCTCTGCCCCCTCTACTGTTGTTCTTTACTGTTCAATGTCCGGTAGATTGCTTTTTGCAATTTAATGAAGTATTATTGGAATGTGAGTCCATCTTCTTCTATGGGCTCATCCAAAGCAGCTCCAGGACAAGTCTGATAGCCAAATAGACAATAGGAACTTCATCCTGTTTCTTTTAGGTCTTGGTATATTGAGAGCTTTTAATTCCATGGAGTTTGTAGGTTCAGGATATTAGGTATGGTAACATCTACTAGTCTTAAATTTTTGTGGGCAGTTTTATATCTGGGTTATCATGGGAAATAGTTTTTTGCTCCAATTCTAATAATTGGAATTTTAAGGCTATTTGGGGATTTGTATTTATATTACAGGGATTTGTCATCTATTCATGAAGCATGGTGAACTTCTGATATATAATTCTTGCCACTAGATGATAGCTTTCTAGATGTTTATTCTTAGGTGCTTAATAATAATCATTTTTATTATGGTTGTAGTTATCACTATTATAAGACAAGGATAAAAAAATCAGGGCAATGAGGTAGCACCATAGATAGAGTTCCAGGCCTGGCCTCAGGAAGACTCATCTTCATTTAATCCCATTTGCATCAGTTTCTTCATCTGTAAAATGAGCTAGATAACAAAATGGTGAACCACTCCAGTGTCTCTGCTAAGAGAAACCAAAAATCATCATAAAGGGTCAGACACAACTGAAACAACTGAACAATAACAATAGAAGAATCTGATGGTGCTCTGAGAGATTTGAAAAGGGACAGGTTGGGGCAACCAGGTGGTATAGTGGATAGCACACCAGCCCTGGAGTCAGAAGGACCTGAGTTCAAATCCACCCTCAGACACTACTAGCCATGTGACCTTGGGCAAGTCACTTAACCCCAGTTGCCCTGCCTTCCCCCCTCCAAAAAGGAAAAAAGAAAAGAAAAGGAAAGGGAGAGGTCATGTTCATGTGAAGATAGTGTCTATGAAATCTTAGCTGAGGAGGTGGTATCTGATTGGGGCCTTGAGGAAAGACAGGGATGTCATAGAGCTGGGAGGGACATTAAAGGTCACATAGTTTAACCCTCTTATTTTACAGAAGAGGAAACTGTTGTCTTGGGAGGGAGGTGAGTTGCTCAAGCATGGCAAGTGGCAGAATTAAGATAATTTATTCTGAGCATGAGAGAATAGATGAGCAAGGCCGTGAAGGTGAGAGAGGGCAGGTTAAGTGTAGGGACATTAAAAAATAACTCATTTTTGCTAGAACATACACTATATGAAGGGGAAAAAAGCTGGACTGATAAGATAGAGCCTTATTGTGGAAGACCTTGCATGACAGAGTGAGAAGTTTAGACTTCTGCTTGGCTTCAGAGGGCATTATAAGTCTAACCTTTATTCCAAATGACAAGTTTTCAAACACTTGAAGACATCTCTTCTGCCTCCCATCCTCCAAATCTCCTCTTCTACAGGCTAAGTATCATTAGTTTCTTCAACTGATCCTCATGTGACATAGTGTCTAGTCATTTCACCGTTCTGGTAGTGGTCCTATGCATGTATCTCCAGTCTGCCAATCATTACTGCAACGTGGCACCTTAAATGGTGGTGCAGTGGATAGAGTATCAGTCCTGGAGTCAGGAAGACACAAGTTCAAATCCAGCCTCAGACATTTCCTAGCTGTGTGACCCTGGGCAAGTCACTTAACCCTTTTTGCCTCAGTTTCCTCATCTGTCCAATGAGTTGGAGAAGGAAATGGCAAACCACTGCAGTATCTCTGTCAAGAAATCACCAGACGGCGTCATGAAGAGTCAGACAAAACTGAAATGTCTGAGCAACAGAAAAATAAGGCTGTGGGCCCTGGCTAGCGTGGCCAGAGCACAGTACAATGGGGCTATCACCTCCTCAGCTCTCTGTATTGTGGCTCTCTTAAAGTAGTCTAACTCACATCATTGGTATAAGCCAGCAATGGTGCATGGATGGGCAAGGTTGTTGATTAAATTTTTAGAGGCTTTTCACATTGTTACATTGCATTTTCCATTATCTGCTGAGTGTTTTCTAGTTTTAGAGAATGTGGTATTACACTATTTGTAATCTTGTAACATCATTTGGCAAAATGGTATAGTGGAAAGCTAGCTAGCTTTATAGTCAGTAAGAACTGGGTTCCTATCTTATGTCTGACCTATACTGGTCTAGTGACCCTTGACAGGTTAATTATTCTCTCAGTGTCCTAGATTATGTATTGCAGAATAATTACAGTTCCAAATTGGTACACCGAAGTTTCCCCAAGTAGAATTCTCTGTATCAATAAAATTATTTTTGTTATTCCACTGTTTCAGTTCTATCTGACTATTTGTGACCCTGTTTGAGGTTTTCTTGGCAAAGATACTGGAATGGTTTGCCATTTCCTTCTCCAGCTCATTTTACAGATGAGGAAACTGAGGCAAACAGGGTTAAGTGACTTGCCCAGGGTCACACAGCTAATAAGTGTGTGAGGCCATATTTGAACTCAGGAAGATGAGTCTTTAAAAAAATTATTATTTTTTTGTTTTCAACATTAACTTTTCTAAGATTTTGAGTTCTAAGTCCCTCCCCCCAAGACGACTGCAATCTGATATAGGTTATACATGTACAATCATAGTAAACATTTAGACATTATTCATGTTATGAAAGAAGAATTGGAACAAAAGGGGAAAACCAGGAGAAAGAAAAAGCAAAAACAAAGAAAGAAAATAATATGCTTCAATCTGCACTCAGATGCCATAGTTCTTTCTTTGGATGTGGATAGCATTTTCCATCATGAGACTTTTGGAATTATCTTACATCATTACATTGCTGAGAAGAGCTACGTCTATCAAAGTCAATCATTGCATTGTGGGCCTGTTACTATGTACAATGTTCTCCTGGTTCTGCTCATTTCACTCAGCATCAGTTCATATAAGTCTTTCCAGGTTTTTCTGAAGTCCACTTGCTCATCATTTCTTATAGAGCAATAGTATTCCACTACATTCATACACCACAACTTGTTCAGCTATTCCCCAATTGCTGGACATCCTCTTAATTTCCAATTCTTTTCCACCATGAAAAAGAGCTATTATTAATATTTTTGTATATTTGGGTCCTTTTCCCTTTTTTATGATCTCTTTGGGATATGGACCTAGTAGTGATATTGCTGGATCAAAGAGTATGCACAGTTTTATAGCCCTTTGGGCATAGTTCCAAATTGCTCCACAGAATTATTGGATCAGTTTGCAACTCTACCAACAAAGCTTTAGTGTTCTGGTTTTCCCACGTCTCCTCTGATACTTGTTATTTTCTTGTTTTGTCATGTTAGCCAGTCTCATAGGTTTGATGTGGTACCAGATGAGTCTTTTTGACTTCAGTTTGGCACTCTATCCACTGTGCCGCCAAGCTGCCCCAGTAAAATCATAGTTCAAAAACCAAAACCAAACCAAACCATTATTCAGGGAATATTGGTTTTGAACACATTGACTTTTGCAGGAACAGTTTAGTATCCTTGAAAGTACTTTAATTTCCCAGGTGAGAACCTTATCTTATCTAACTTATTTTCTATCTTCAGAACTTGTCGAAGATGTACTCCTTTTTACTAAAAAGTACTTTTCCTAAGAAAAGAACTATGTTTTAATGGGCCCACCAGGCAATTACGTGTCAAAGTCTGGACATTTTTCATCTAGAATGGTGGATTTGGAGTCCGGAGGCCTATTTACAATACTTCCTCAGACATTTACTTTGTATCTTGTTCCATAGTCATCTGTGTGACCCTGGGCAAGGTCCAGAACTGCCTAGCGTATCAGTTTCTTCATCTGTAAGGAGGCAAATCATTTAACTTCTTAGTGCCCCAGACCAGTTACTTTTGTGTTGTTATGGATTTCACTGAGAGGTTCTGCCATGTTCTGGGGTTCAATGCAAGTCTTAAGAATGATATCATATTAACTGTTGGGGCTGTGTGGAATCAGGCCTGTGATTTCATTGATTTAGGGAAGACCTGACAGAAAAATGACCTTTACCAACATGTATCAGCAGCTCCTCTGCAACATACAGTGTTAGAGAGTTACCTGTAATATTGAGAAGTAAAGTGACTTGCCCGGGGTTCCAACAGCCACTATGTGCTGGAGCTAGAACCCAAGCTGAAGTCTTCCTGACTCCCCATACATTAGACCATGCTTTTGTTGTTATTCATTCATTTTCAGTTGTGTCCAGCTCTCTATGACCCCATTTGGGGTTTTCTTGGCAAAGACACTAGAGTGGTTTGTCGTTTACTTTTCTAGCTCATTTTACAGATGAGGAAACTAAGACAAACAGGGTTAAGTGACTTTCACAGGTCACACAACTAATAGGTCTCTGAGGTCAGATTTGAACTTGGGAAGACGAGTCTTCCTGACTCCAGACCTGGCTCTCTATCCACTGCACAACCTGGCTGCCTGTATTATACCTCGCCACGGCATTGTAGTAATCACCAGTATTTGAATACTGCTTTCAGATGTGCAAAGGACTTTCTATTTGTTGTCACATTTCCTCTCACAACAAAGAAGGTAGTAGAGGTATTATTCTGATTTTTCAGATGGGGAAGCTAAGATCCAGAAAGTTTAAGTGACTTATCCAGGGTAGCACAATGAGTAAATTTCAGAGGAGGGATTCAAGCCCAGGTCTTCATGACTACAAATCTTTTTCTATAGCACCATCTTTTTGGATATGAGTATATGGGGAGCCTCACCATCAATAGGAACATAGATTTAGATTTGGAAGGCACCTTAAAGATCATCACTTTATAAATAAGAAAACCAAGGCCCAACATGGTCAAGAAACTTGGTAATGGATCCAGGTTCATGGATCCCAAATTTAGTGTTCTTTGTACTATACCACACTAGAAAATATCTTTCATTTAATCCTTTTTTTGAAGGATACCTTTCCACAATCCTGGCAAACCATTATGTGTCATCTGCCTCGTTGCTTAATGCCAGTTCATAGTGGGTGGTTGGGAAAGAATTTTTGTTGTCATATAAGTATTAACTAATTCTGATGTGTAATTAATTAATTATTGTACACCAAAATCCTACCCTGGCACAGAGGTGACTACATTCACCAAGGCCAGGCCAGTTTAGTGAAAATTCTGGTAACTTGTCCCACTCAGTTAGAAAGACTTCAATACAGGGCCAGTGAAGGTCAATGCATCTGATGTCTAAAGGCCAACCTCCCCACGTTTGTTGGGAGAAATAATTCTTAGGAAAACCATGGGCTCTACAAGTTCCTAACTAAAATGAGCTCATTTCCCCACCTATAGAGTAGAAGGAGATGGATGCCATTTGGTCCAACGCCTTCGTTGTATAGATGAGGAATCTAGCATACCAAGAAGAAGAGTGACTTGCCCAAAGTAACATAAGTAGCATGTGGCAGAGTTTTAATTTAATTCCAGGTCCTCTGACTCCAAACTCAGTGCCCTTTCTATGATACCACATTGCCTTACTGTTTGCTGGTTGGTTACACAAAAAATTAAGTCCTGAGCAGCATCTAGCAAGAGCCATCTTCTTGGGGGGGAGGGAAGTATATTTGACTTATTGGGCTGAGTGTGTACTGGATGGAATGTAGCCTTTTACAGCAGCATCTGCCTTGGCTATTCTGTTAACATAATTCCCCACTGGGATTCAAGCCACAGTGAAGAGATCTCAGGCACATTTCACTTTGGACAAGCCATTATAGTCCAGTGAGCTGGCCAAGTGGTTGAGTCTCAGTTACCCACACATGAACTCCCCCAAACATTGCAGCTTGAAGCTTCAGGCCTGGCCAGCAGCATACAGGACATTGAAAATCCCCACTGTAGCTCTCCAAGCCCCAAGTAGCAGTGAGTCATCCATTGGAGGGATTTGTTACTAACAACACAATTACCATCCTATGCATGAAAAGTAAAGTCTCTAAAGAATGTGAAATGAACCACTATTTAGCTGAACAGAAACAGATGCAACAAGTTGAAATGAAAAAAAACACAACAAACCACAGTCTGCAGAAAGTCTTAAGTGGGCCATCTTAAAGGACCGTAATTTTGCAATTTTCTGCCTCTGTGTTTCTCTCACCATAGAGCACGCAGCATCCTCCCCACCCCCCTAATTAGTCTGCAAAACCTTGGTTTGGTGCAGCATGAGATGATTTTGGAGGATTAACCTTGGCTTTTGTTCAGATAACTGCACATATCCCCAAATTCTGCTTAAAGCAGGCCAGTCCTTCTCTAAGATTCCTTCCATCTTCCCTACCCTCAAAATAATTTTTGTCTTGAAGGCATAAAGTTAGTGTCATTAAGTGATTATTAGGAAATTATTTACAGAAGGAGCAGCTTTTTCTCTTTGGAAAAAAAGGTGTCAGAAAATGTAGTTGCGCCCATCCTTTTGGGAATAAGATCAATCCAATCCAATTAGTACCAATCGAACCCTTGCCATATGTCACTATAAGCTGTGAAGGTTACAGAAGAGTGAAAGTCACCACCCACAACTTACAGTCTATTGTTGGGTGAAGATTTGGATGCCTGGAGAGCAATAAAAAAGTCATATAATCAAGTGATGCATGCACCCTGTGTGATGGATGGTAATTATAGTAGAAGTTGGGGCCCAAACCCCATATCTTAGGATCAGAGGGGGAAGGGTCTTTAGAGATCATTTAACTCATCCCCCTCATTCAACAGGTCAGGAAGCTAAGGCCATTAAGGGGAAGTGATTTGTCCAAGATCATATAGCTAGTGAAAAGGAGAACCAAGACTCAAAATCAGATCCCAAGAATTGACCTGTCACTGTTTCTACCTGTGATAATATGATGCCTTTAATCCATGAGGTCATTCTTGGTTACTTGATGGCAACTAACACACACATGTATGCATGTATATATACATATATACATACAATCACACATGCACGTATACTCACAATATACACACATAATAGACATACATATGGATATTTACAAACATGTATACACACATTCATATGCACACACAAGCATAACATATAAATATGCATGTACACGTGTATATACATATAAACTGATAAGTCATAGGAACATTGGCTATACCTGGAAGGAACCCTGAAGGTCATCTATTCTACCCAACCATGATTTTATAGATGAGATAATTGAGTTATGGGGTAGTAAAATGGTTTGCCCAGGGTCACACAGGTACTGTCAGAGGTGGGATATGAAATGACATAGACCCCTTTTGGGGCTGATTAGGCAGCCAGTCCTCTTTTTACAGGGAAGAAGAGCAAAGGGGATGAACTTCATCTGATACCCATTCCATCATGTTAATCTGTGTATATGTGTGTGTGTTTCTACATTGTCATTGTTTTAGCTCCAGGAGTCAGCTTCTAGAAAGAGTGTGGGAAGCTGATTTGGAAGCTTGTCAGCTTTTGATCCGGGGCTGCCAGCTTCAAGAGGTCAGCAGCTGCGTCTTGGAAGGAGAGGAGATTCAGATAGATGGTTTCGAGAAGGCCACCCCTGCTCCTGCCCCTGCCACCTCTATCCTCCCAAGGCCCACTTCAGAAGATGAACTGACGCCCTTTGGTCAGCTGGCTGAGGAGTGGCAAGCAACCCTGTACTCCACCATTCAGGGAAGTGGCTGTGAACAGAAAGAGGTACCCAGATTTGTCTAAGGGGTTTTCCCAAATAGTTCTCCCAGGAGGGGGTTTCCCCAGGAGCAAGAGACTACTATAATTCAGGCCATCAAGTGTAAAATCAGTTCTACACAGGGCCCTAAAAATCTGGTTCAAGTACATCTTTTTTTAAATTAAAATTTATAATAAACCTAACAAAGATCAATCACCAAGCATTTTTTAAGTGCCTATTACGTGCCAAACTTTGTGTTAGGTGTGGGACATATGAATAAATAGAATTCAAATGAAATAGGAATAAAAATGAAGCAATCCTATTCTCAAGGTGCTCATATTATACTCAGGGAGACAACAAGGATGTGTGTGTGTGTGTGTGTGTGTGTGTTGTGTGTTTATGTATATATATAAAATGTGTGTTTAGGAGTGTATATAATGTATATGTGTATATATATATATATGTAGATACATACATGTGTATATATACAAAACATGTAAATATATGTGTATATGTATTTAATGAATCCTAGGTATTAAATGTAAGATAGTTAAAGAGGGAGGGCACTAGTATTTGGGGAGATCAGAAAAGGCTGCATTTGGTAGGTGATGCTTGAACTGTTTCTTGAAAGAAGACAGATGAAGATGGAGAATCCTTCAGGCATATACAGCATCTAATACCAAGGCCCAGTGAGGAAACATGGAATGTCATGTGTAAGAAACACAGAGAAAGGGGCAGCTAGGTGACACAGCTGATAGAACAGCAGCCCTGGAATCAGGAAGACCTGAATTGAAATCTACCTTCAAACACAGATTAGTGGTGTGACCCTGGGCAAGTCATTAATCCTGATTGCCTCTGAACCCCCCCCCCCCAATAAAAACAAAACCAAACAAAAAGAAACATAGAGAGGCTAATTTCATCTGTGTTTTGAAAGGAGTGGAGAGGGGTGAAAATTAATATCCACTGAGGCTGAAAAGATAGATTAGGGTCATATTCTGAAGGACTCTAAAAGCAAATTGGAAGAGTTGGTATTTTTTCCTAGAGGAAACAGGGAACCACTGGAATTAATTGAGTATGGGAAGTGGCATGGTTATATCTTTGTTTAAAAAATATCATCCAAGGGGCGGCTACGTAGCATAGTGAACAGAGCATCCATCTTGGAGTCAGGAGGACCTGAGTTCAAATCCAAACTCAGACACTTAACACTTACTAGCTGTGTGACCTTGGGCAAGTCACTTAACCTCAATTGCCCTGCTCTCCCCCCTCCAACAAGCAAAAAATAAAGTCATCCACCTCCACAATCATAAGCCTCTGCTTATACAAAGAAGAGAAAAAGAAAACCGTATGTGAAACTATGAATCTCTGTATCATATAGTTTGTTTTTAAGTATATTTAAAATTTAATATATTTTGCTTATCTGTGACTCCTTCTGAACTTATTTCTGCTCTCTTTTGTGTATTCGTAAAATATTTCATTGATCTTTACTGTCTTCCTTTTTTAGTCACTTTCCTTCCCCATTTCTTCCTCCATCAACTCTTCCCTTCCACAACATGAAAGCCTTTCATTGTAACAAATATGTGTAGTTAAGCAGAATACATTCACATAATCCTTATCTGAGAATATGTGCTATATCTGAGAGGTGGGAATGATTTCATCATCAGACTTCTGGTCATTGCACTCATCAGTGTTCTTCAGGCACATCTTTTGATTATCCTGAATGTATGTTTCAGGAAAGTCAAAGCTTGGATTAATCCTTTACTCTGTTCTAGATGAAAGAAAAAGCATTTCCTTCTAGCTTCCTTTTCTCCTTCCACCATGTGAATCTTTCCAATGAATGGGCCATGGGAGCTCTTTCCAGTTTCAGTGCCATGGTGAGAAGATTCCTAGCTCTCCTCTAGCTATATTCCTAGGTCTTTTGTATATTAAAAAGGGGGGAAAGTGTGGTGAAGCTAAAAGAAACACACTTTTACATGCTGTTTTTGATGTTGGATATACTGATTCATTCAAAACATTTGCGACCAACATTTGCAATCAAATTCATAATACAATAAGGAAGCAAGAAGCTGAATGAGGCTTATCACATCATATCTCTGCCTTGCGTATGGGACAACCCCTTCAAAGGTGCTCAAATATCTTTTTTTTTTTAATGAAGCAGATACTTACTGAGAGAAATTAAATGTGTGCTTAAAGGGAGTTTGATTTTCATAGTCATTGCATTTAGCCATTGAAAAATGGATACTTGATTGTGCATTTGAAGTGACTTCATTTTGTAAGAAAGTCAATTATTATCACATTCTGCAGTCCCCAATGACTTAATAAAATTGCGCTCTAAATTGAGCTACAGATGGCTTCATTTTTTTTTGTTACCTGAGTTATTGAACATAGATGTCCACATTCGTTCAAGGCCAGGTCACCTCTTCAGTGTTTGCCTCATACTTGTGGATACTGGTGGCATCCGTGACTGTTGTGATAGATGAAAATGAGCCCTTTAAAGGCAGGAAAATCATTAGAGGGCTCACGTGGATAGGGTACAAAAGCACCCTGAAGAAGGATATGTTTAAGGGAAAGGCTAATTCTGTAAGATGTACTTACCAGGAACCTTTCAAAAGGACCAAGGGTGTTGGGGAACAAAACCAGAGGAGACTGCAGTATTAAGCTTGTGACCATGGGAAGTCACAGCATTGTTCAACTAAAAGTAGGGAGCTAAGTCTCTAGGGTTTTATCTTATTCTCCAAAGGAACAGAACAGAATAGTATAATTAAAAGAGCATTGGAATTGGTGTAGGTTCTCACTGAGTACCTTCCATGTTTCAGACATTGTGCTAGGTGCTGGGAGGGAAATACAAAAGAGAAGACAGTTCTTGCCCTCAAGAAGTTTACAGTTGATAAATATTTCTCTATCACCTCTTCACCATGCTATGTTAAGAACTTGGGAATACAAATAAGAAAAAGGAAGGCCTTGCCTTCAAGGAGCTTACAATCTAATGAGGAAAGAGTGTACCCAGAAAGAAACTGAAAAGTGGGTAGCAAAAGAGGCATCCAGCTCAGTTACATAAGAAGTTCAAAGAATACAGCCTGGTGGGAAATGAAGAGATGGCTGGCCGGAGTGTCCTTCTTAAATGGACGTTTAGGGAAGAGTTCTTTGTTCTGCCTTCCAGTCACAGCGCCAGAAGCAACTGATGAAGTATGATTACCAAGGCTGAATCCTTCAGAGTGATGAGGTTCCTTTGGGTGTGATGGAGAAGTCCAAAGGAGGGCAACTGGCTGGGAAATGATATACCATTGTAACTGCTACCTGCAGTTCTGGGGAGAGTAACAAAGAGCTATGGCCTCATAGGGCACAAGGGAAGGGCTGTCTGGGTGAAGATGAGAAGGGGAAAGGTCTTTGTAAAGGAAGAGATAAGAAATACTTTTGCCTCTTCACAAACTATAATAATCAATACCCAACAGACGTTGGACCAGAAATCATCGGCTCAGGAAGGTTTTAGTGCTATAAGCCTCTGAGAAGCTTTCAAATTCTCTATGGCTTGTTTCCTTCTAAGACCACAGCAGAACTAAATAGTGGAGGAAGTGAAACGCCAAATAAGAGAAACACTGAATAAAGGAATTTGTATTTGGCTCATGGGATTTGAAAAGACTCAAGAAAAGGAAGGGAAATGACAGTCAGGAGTCTCATTCTAAAGCTGTTCCTGCTCTTCATTTAAATATTTAGAAGTAAGCATTTGGTCAATGAAAGCTGAGTGCTCAAAGGTAGCCTTATGACTGAAATGTCTGTGAAGTTTTTCACTTGAGTACAGGTCAAGTCTGACAGCTCCTTGATGGCTATGGCAACCCAGTTTTCTTTTCAAAAGGTTATGACTGGGGGTGACTAGGTGGCACAATGAATAGAGCGCCGTCCCTGGAGTCAGGAGGACCTGAGTTCAAATCCAGCCTCGGACACTTAACACTCACTATCTGTGTGACCTTGGGCAAGTCACTTAACCCCAATTGCCCTGCATTCCTCCCTCTAACATGAAAAAAAATGTTATGGCTGGGAGTCAATCCACCACAGCTTCTCTCAAACCTTCCAGGAAATAAATTGATTCTTATATGGAATTTCCTAAGGGAACTAAACTTCCCTGGGCCTGATTACTTTGGGAGACAGCTTGATGTAGCTAGAATCTGGTAGAGCAGTGGTTCTTAACCTTCCTAATGCTGTGACCCTTTAATACAGTTCCTCATGTTGTGGTGACCCCCAACCATAAAATTATTTTTGTTGCTACTTCATAACTGTAATTTTGCTGCTGTTATGAATCGTAATGTAAATATCTGATATGCAGGATGTATTTTCATTGTTACAGATTGAACATAACCCACAGGTTGAGAACTGCTGTGATAGAGGATTTTGGTCTGAATCCAAGCTGACTCCGCCATTTCCTTTCCATGTGGCCATGGACAATTCATGAAACCTTTCTGGGTGTCAGCTTCATCATTTGTGAAAAAGGTGTTGTGGTTTTGTCAGGGTAAAGAAGATTTAGGTCTTTCATCTGTCTCTCATAGGCTGTGTGATCTGAGTTTGGTTTTATAACCTCTTAGTGCCTCCCAGGTAACTCTCTAAGACCCAAAGTTGCTAAGCAGGTGCTGATCTGCTTTGATAAAAGGAGTCCTAAAGCATGGATCTCCCTGTAGTAATGAAATAGGTCTAAAACTAAACAAAAATAAATACATGCATATATGTGTGGGTGCATGTACTTACACGTGTCCCTAAATACTAAGATTTTATATGTGTCATATATATAACATTTATATGTACATGTAAGTATATATACACATACATATACATATCCATGTACACATACATACATGTGTGTGTGTTTGTGTCTATATAAAATGGAAGAAGAAGAAAGAGAAGAGACAAAGATTTTATAAAATTAGTTTCTCCTTCCTTTTCAATTTAAGGTCTTTTAGATTACATTGAAAGATTCTAGGCAAATATATTTTTACCATCCCTTGATAGATTTACTCCAACCCTTACTAAGAGCCCATTTTTATTTTAATATTTTAATCTGTTGCTCCAAAAGAACTCATTCTCAAATCTTAGTCTTCTAAACCAGATCTTTACATCCAAGATCTACTTTCCCCTTCTGAAGGCATCATCTTCAATTGTTACAGAGACAAAAATCTTTCCCCTTAAGGTCTTGTAATGCCAATCCTCAGCAGATTCTCAAAGGAATGCTACTGTGAACAGCTTTTAGAGTTCAGATTACAAAATATAGTGAACACTCTGTTTATTCCATTACAAATCAAGACAAACATTCACAATATATCACAATA
>JAQQSV010004703.1:0-14754 GCA_028646515.1 Pseudochirops corinnae | reverse complement strand
ACTGTGTTGTCTTCCTCCTGTTCCATGCTTTGATCCTTTTTGACCCCCAAAAAGGAATCTAGAGTTCTGTTGCTGTTCTTACTTTGCTTCCTTTGCCTGTTCATGTTGCCAGCCAATTATTTGAATTTTTAGCTCTGTGGAACTCTGCTTCCAGAGAGGAAAGCTCTGTCCCAAATTGCTGGGGTTTTTGCAGCTGCTGGAGCTATTGGGAGGCTGCTATTTTTTTGCAGCCCCCACCAGCTGTGGCTCACTGAAAACGCACCCCAGCACCACCACCCAAGACCACAACCTGGGTCCAGGCTGCTCAACACAAGAACACTTAGCCTCTGAACAATTGCTTGGCCCCCCTGCAGTCTGCAGGCCAGGAGCTCTGAAGCAGCCACATGGAGGCGGCTGCAGGATTGCTGATTCTGCTGTTTCCTTTTCCTGGATGCAGTCTGACCAGACCACTTTTCTTCCCCAAATTTAGCTGAGTTCCACTAACCTTTAACTTTGTCCTTGTTCCTTATGGCTTGATAATTCTGGTAACTGCCACAGCTGCCATTGATGCACTCTCCTAAAAGCTCCAGCTGTGACTTGTCCTGGCTGCCTCAGTGCCAAGTGGTGGTTTCAGGCTGGGCTGATTTTGGCTCCCTGTGTGCTGCAATGAGCCCTTCCTGTCAAGCTGTCTTCAGCAGGAGATTGTTTTTCTGCATTTTTGTTAGTTTTGGAGCCCTAAAATTTGTTTACAGTCATATTTTTTTTACAACTCAAAATATTATAAAAATGAATATTATAAAAAAATACCTTTACTTGTAATTGGAAAAAATAAAATACTATTCACAAAAGAAAAAATTAAGATTAGTTCCTATGATTATCCAAAGAGACCTCCCTCCCATCCAGTGTAGGAATCCTTTTTTAAAACATCTCTAATAGAACTACCCAGCCTCTCCCTGAAATAACTCAGCAGGAGATAATTTACTATCTCATGAGAGAGCCCATTCAGTTTTAATTGTTAGGAGTTTCTTTCTTATCCTGGGCAAAATTTTCCTTCTTGTAAATCTTCTCTATTATGGCCTTTGTTTTGGTGTTATCTTTATCTTTTATCTATCAAAAGCCAACAGTTTATATCTATTTCCTTTCCTAATTTCAGTTATTCAGATATTTTAAGGAAGCTTTCATACGTCCACAAAGTTGTCTTTTCTTCAAGCTAACATCTCCACTTCCTAAAACCAATCTTTATATGCCATTGCTTTAAGTCCCCTCACAATCCTGGTTGCCCTTCTTCAATTTTCAATGTTTCCCTCAAAGTATAAAACTGCAAAGAATATTCTAGCTACTGTTTGACTAGCAGAGTCAAATAAAATTATTTCTTCCCTCATTCTGGAAACCATGCAATATTAGTTGCCATTAGCTGTTTTGGCAACCACATCACACAGTTGGTTGATAATACATTTTCAGTCCATTCAGATGCCTCAGTCTTTTTCACATGGACTACCAGTAAGTTAAGTAGAATCCATTCAATACTTGAGTAGTAGCTTTAGACCCTGAGTGCAGAACTTTGTAATTATACAATTAATAATTGCATCTTGTCAGATTTAGGCCATCATTACAGCTTGTTGATATTTTGCTAATGTTCAGTTCTGTAATCCAAGATATTATCCCTTTCAGTATTTTATCATCCATGAATTTCAAGCCATCTATGTCTTCCTCTAAGTTATTGATGAAGATTATGAACAAGAGAAAGTAAAAGTCAAAACCACTTGATACCTCCCTTCAGACTGACAAAAGTCCATCAATAAACATATCTTGAGTATGATATTCAAATAACTATGAACCACTTAATGGTATTATCCAGTCAACATTTATTCATATTGAAGGATGTTATAGAATACTTTGTCAAGTTCCTTAATGGAACCTATAGTGCAAATATGCTGATAACCTTATTTTTAAAAAGAAGAAATAAAGTTAGTCTGAGTGACATTCTTCATAAATTTATATTGACTTCCTTTGACCTCCGCTTTTCTTAACTGCTCATATAACAGCCACATAGTTATCAAATCTCATCTTTTACCTTTCTAAAAAATGTGATAAATTTTAGTCACCTCATTTTTTTTTCCTCGTCTTTACCACTACCTACACTTTTCCACGATTATAAAAAATCATGGACAATACTTCATCAAATTCATTTTCAAGTATTTTTAGAATCCTAGTATGTAATTTACTTGAGTCTAGGAACTTGAACTCATCGAGAGCAGATATGGCTCCCTTATTATCTTCTCACTTGCACTTTAATTCTCTCTTAACTATGTTTATTTTAACCATTCTACTTTGAAAGTCATTTTCCTTGGTTAAGAAATATTTAGAAATAGAAGTCTAATACTCTCATTTGTCTGTTAACATTGTAGTTTGTACTCCCAGCAACTTACTCTTCCTTGTATTTTTTTCCCATGCTTTAAACATCTCTTAAAAACAAACTCTTTTTCTGTTAACATTTTCTGTGAGCTTTTGTATCATTTTGTGCTTTAACCCTCCTGACATTATTCTTATAAGTCTGACCTACTATTGTGGATATGTCCTGGATTGTGTGGTCATCTTTTCATCTTCTGTACGTGTGGTCTTTTTAGATAATTCCTATCTATAAAATCATATTTTTTTTCTAGAATCCTGTTTTTACTTCCTCATTGGGTCACTCAGCAGCATAATGAAGTTCAGCCTAAGGAGTGCTGCTGGTAGGAAATGGAGAAATGACTTGTCTGTGATCCCTCTTTAAGTGGAGGCTTTAGAAGTTCTTTGTTCCACACTCTAGCCCTCCAGTCAGATGGGTAGAAGATATTCTTGTCAAAGCCTAAAGAGTTCTCCTCCTCACCTTGCATAGAATAAAATTATCAAACTGCAAAGAAGTTTGAGAAATCATCTAGTTCACTGCACAAATGATCTTGTAAGCAGAAATTTATCCAGGACACCACCTCTAACCTTTGCTTGAAAAAACACAATTCCTTTCACATTTTATGTTTTCACTAAATAGGTATTTGAATTGAATGAAAACATTCATAAATGGAAGGTTGTGATCATCCTCAGCAATCTGCTCTAGTGTTCAATAGATCTGGCTGGCAGGAAACCTTTTGGCCTAACTGCCTATTGTTGAGCTGTTGTGGTCTTGGGTGAAAATCTCTAGACTTGGAGCCAGAAAACTGGGTATCAAATATTATCTCTTACCAGCTAAGACAGTTGAAGCAGTCCACCTCCCGTGTTGTTTCCTTTTATTAGGCCGTGACCTTGTCAAGAGCATGTACTCTCCTGTTTTTCTCTTTGTAACTCCTACCTTCAGCACAGTGACTTGCATATAGTAAGTGCCTGATGAATGTTTTTATTTTTTCATTCATTCATTCAGTCAATCAGTCAGTCAGTCATTTTCTCTGTATCTAATCTTCATTTTCCCATCTGTAAAATGGGGGGAAGAATACCTGGACTCTCTAATACCCACTACTGTGTTGTTGTCAGTACAAATTGGAATAATGTTTGTTAAATAGTTTGCAAGTTATAAAACACTGTAAAAATATGAACTCCAATACTGATATTAATCAAATGATTGGCAATCATCCAATGTCTTAAAATGTCCCTCTTTTGGAAAAGAACACTATTTTTTCTTGCTTCCAATTCTTGTAGGGGAAAGGAGAGGAGGGGATTTTAGTTATGTTTTTTCTTCCTAAATAAAATTCAGTAGAGGCTTAAAATCTACCTTATAGATTAACTTAAGTACTAGGATATTCAATTTGTTTTCGTTGTATGGATGTTTGGGCTTGTAATTAGTTTTTCCAATATATTCTAGTTTTATGTCTTTTGAGGAGGATGTACCATTTTTATGTACTTGGCAATATTCTAGAACCACTGGCCAAGGGGAAGCAAACTTTTAGAGCAGACATTGTTAACTGTTTTTGTGTCATGGACCCTTTTGGTGGTCTTACAAAGTCTATGGATCCCTTTCTCAGATTAATGGATGTTTTTTTAAATTCAATTCAATTTTATTTTCAGTTCCAAATTTTCTTACTCTCCATGGCCTCTCCTCCAGTCATTGAGAAGATAAGGAAAACAAAAACCATTACAAATTTTTTTGTTCCCAAAAAACAAATTTTCACAATAGTAAGAGAAAGAGAAGATAAAAACAAGAGAAAATGGAGGGGGAGAGGAAGGAGACAGGAAGGAAAGAAGGGAAGAAGGCAGGGGGGAAGGAATGAAGGAACAAAGGAAGGAAGGAGAAAATATGATTCAACTGCATTTCAAATCCATCAACTATCTAGAAATAGATAGGATGTTTCCTCATGAGTCCTTTGAAATTATGATTGGTCATTTTGTTGATCAGAATTACAAAGGTTTTCAAGATTGAATATCTTTATAATTTTGCTATATGTAAATTATTCTCTTGGTTCTGCTCCATCATTTTGCACCAGTTCATACAAATCTTTCCAGGTTTTTCTAAAACCATCTCTTTTTCACCACTTATAGCCCTGTAATCTTGCCTAACATTCATATGTCATAACTTGTTCATCCATAACCCAATTAATGAGCACTCCTTTATTTTCAATTCTTTGCCACAACCAAAAGAACTACTAAAATATATTTGTACATATGGATCCTTTTCCTCTTTCTTTGATTGCTTTGGGATGTAGACCTACTAGTGGTATCACTGAGTCAAAGGGTTTGCACAAATTGATATATTTTTGGACATGGTTCCAAATTACCTTTCAGAATGGTGGGGCCACTTCACAGCTCTACCAACAATGTGTTAGTATTCCTATTTTCCCACATTCGTTTTAGGATTTGTCATTTTCCTTTTTTTTGTCATCTTAAGCCAATTTTATGGGTATGAAATAGTACCTCAGAATTGTTCAAATTTGGATATTCTAATTGTTAATGATTTAAAGCATTTTTTCATAGAGGTATTGATAGCATGGATTTTTTTTTTCCTTTCAGAATTGCCTCTTCATATTCCTTGGCCATTTATCAATTGAGCAATATTATAAACTTGACCCAGTTCCCTATTTATTTGGGAACCTTTATTCAGACCTTCATCAGAGAAACCTGTTGTGAAATATTTTCCCTAGTTTCCTGTTTTTCTTCTCATTTTTAGCTCTTTGGTTTTGTTTGTGCAAAATCTTTTATGTAATCCAAATTATTCATTTTGCCTCCCGTGAACCTCTCTATCTTTTGTTTGGTCAGGAATTATTCTTAGATGTGACTGGTGATTTCTTTCATACTTGAAAATGTTACCTATATTGAAATATATCAAGTTTATCAAAATATTCATAGACCCCAGGTTAAAAATTCCTGTTCTAGGAGATAAATGGTCACCCTTGGCATCAGTAAAACCTAGGTTCAAGTCCTGATTCTTATATATACTGTTTATATGAACACAACCAAGTCACTTAACATTTTAATGTCCCCAACTTGTAGGTAGTGCAAAGATTACAAATTGCAAATAAGGCATACATATTAATTGATAGATAAAGATTCTACAGCAGAATTTTTTTTTGTCATGAAGTCACAGCTCTGTAGCAAATAATATTTATTGTTAATTGTAATAACAAAAATAGTGGCAAAATTATAGAATAAGGAATTTGCAAGATATCCATATTGGGAATAACAAATGCTACTGAATTTAAAAGGGGATTTTAGCATAACTAGAGAGGTACATTACTGTGAAATGTGGGAAATGAGCATAATTATACCTTCCAACAGCAATGGTGGCAAAAAAAGAACTTAGAAAGCACATGCCCTCACAAAGCAATCTATATGTTCTTATTGCTAGAATTAGACCTATATACATTCATTCAAATGCATATTTATAGAATAGTGTTCCAGAAAACTGCCCCTCACAGAGCAGAGACTATAGCTGCTGATTTTGGGGAGGTACAGCCTTTTAAAAGATGATCTTGCTTCATAAAATCTTCTTAGTATTATAGCAATATTTAGAAATCCCCCAGAGATTCTGAAAAAAGAATTCACCTCCATTTATTTCAATAAAAAATGAAAGAATTATTTCTAGGTTGGCACTATGATTAGATTTTTCCTGATTTTCTTTAGGCCATCTTCTGAAATACCTGTGTATAACAAGGGTAATTATTTGCCTGCTTGCTTTCTAACAAAAATTCACCTTGCCTCCTGTACAGATTCTCTTTGTGTGTGTGTGTGTGTGTGTGTGTGTGTGTATTTAAGCAGAGCAGTTCATGCTTTTATTTTGGGAGAGGAAGAATTGTTGCTGGTATTAGTAGTTTCTTGTTATTGTAATAATGGTAGAAATGATAGACAGTTTCCTAGAGTACTATGTCTGGATTATGTTCCTATAAAATATAACTTTTTATTAAACTTGTGTTCCTGTCATATACCCTTTAGAAGACTATAAACTCTTGAGAGCAGGGACTCTATCTTGTTTTATTGTTGTATCCTAATGCATGACGCATATATGAATACATAATGACTCATTATTTCCTCATTATGAGCATCTCCTATTGTGCAAATTCTCTCCACCAAAGGATATTACAACTGATCCATTACTTAAGACCTAAATCCTAAAGAGGTATCTAAGACATAAAGAGGTTAAACTTTCCTGCTGCCAAGCCTGTCATTCAGTCCACTAAGCCACACTACTCTTTCTTACACATCATGGATACTTGATAATCATTTATTGAACTAAATTGAGGACTGACAATATAACGAATGAATTAATTTCTAGAAGCAAATTTCCAACCTATATGGCATGCAATAGCCATGTTCACTGTAGGCAGTTATTTGCTAAATAATAACCCTTTGGTGGTTCAGTAGATTAAGCTCTGGCCCTGGGATCAGTAAAACCTAAGCTCAAATATAGATTCAGATGCTTACTAGCTGTTTAAGCCTCGGCAAGTCACTTAACCCTGTTTGCCTCAGTTTCCTCAACTGTAAAATGAGCTGGAAAAGGAAATGGCAAACTGCTGTAGTATCTTTGCCAAGAAAACCCCAAACAAGGGTGTGAGGATTGGACACAAATGAATTGACTCAACAATAGATTGTTTTTTGCTTCCAGGAAGTTCTTTGCAGGGAACACAAAACCTGATTAACTATACATGATATTTCTTTTCCACTCCTTCCTTCTCAAAAATCATCATTACTTGCTCATACAGGTACACCGAAATCAGCGATACTTGAAATCTGGGCCACTTAAGGAATTAGGTCAAATAACTGTTAAAAGCACATCTCTGTGGTCTTTGCCTTCATGGAAGAGGAAATAATGGAAATAACTCAAAACACACATGTATTTGGGTGTATTTATTATGTGTGTATATAAGCATTTATCTATGCTTTGGAAGTTAATTCTTGAGCTCTTGAACAAGCCCCATCTCTAAAAGTTCTCTTAATTTGCCTTTCTTGGACCTCCATAGGATCAGACCCATTATTATGCTGTATATTGTACTTGTTGGGCATAAACTCAATGTTCAGTGTACCATAGAAAATGTTAAAAAAAAAAAACAGTTCTTGATTCAAAATAAAACTATGTACTATTGCTAGTCCTGGTAAAGTTTCGTACCAGAATAGTTAAAAGCCATAATGTATGAAATGAGAAATTATAATCATGATTAATAATTAGCAAAACCAAATCATAATTCAATAACTGTTAAAAGGGATGTGAAATCAAGGTCAGTGACTCATGACCTCTTCTTTCTTCACGATGACCACAGATGTCAATTTAATAACTAAGAAAAAATAAATGAAGTCACTATAAATTCCATCAAAGGTCAGTGACTCATGACATTTATTTATTCTTCTATGGTTAACCTACATTGGAAACCAATGAGATATTGATTATGATCTTAAGGTCTAAAAAGGGAATTTTGTAAAAATCTGAGTTAGGGCTGATTTAAGACATTCCAATACCCAGGTTAATTGAACTATTTTGAGAATTAAATTTGAGCTTTTAAAAAATGTAATCAAAGACTTCGCTTAATTTTCATTTTGTAAACAAACTTCATATTGCTTAGGAATAAATACAATGTATTCAGAACAAATTGGATGCTTTTTATTTGTCACTCTTCTAGTTAACCTGGAGAATCACATTTTTTTAAACACATGTATGATATTTTGGACACCTCCTCCCCAATAAAAGCACAAATTGGGTAGAGAATTTTTTTAAAAACTGAGACATTAAGAATTTAAGAAAATGAGCTATTTGCATGCAAACTACATTTTGTATGCTATCTATATTACAGACAAGTAATTTTGTAGGAAAAGTGCTTTAATGTAGGCTTATAAGAAAAATTAATACCAGGAGAAAATAGATGAGCCAGTCATTTAGTGAGACTGAAGGACAACTAATGGAGAACCCACATGGCCAAGAGAATGAGAGTGAAGTCCCCAAGCATATTGAATAGATTCCCTGTAACAAATTTGTGAGAAGTGTATGAAAGTTACAAAATATGCAAACGTGAATATGCTATTATCTGTACCTTTGGAGTGAATAACCTCATCAGTGAGGTCACATATCCATTGGGAGAATTTGTAGTCTTTTGGGGAGTTCTTTGTCCAACCATGACTCTAACATAAAATAGTGTTATGTATGTGTATGTTTCTTACAGTTCCCTTCCTCTAAAGACAGCTAAAAAGCTAAATTGTATTAAGTGTAGTTGTCCTTTTCTGCCCAACATTTCTTCTGACAGTAGTCAAGAATGGATGACAGTAGTGTCTATTTAATAAGATATTTTGAATTTCTACCTTTCAGGCAATCACTTATTTTATCTCAATACGTGTGTATGTATAAATATACACATATATACTTTAAATACTTTAATAAGTTGTAAGAAACATTTATTTCATTTTTCATATCCCTAAAATACTTAATTGAGTAGACAGAATAGAAATCTTTGTTTATCCTAGCAATTCACAATGATATAATTTTATAAATTAGTGTTTCAAATAAAGTGATACTGTGTGAGGGCTAGGGGAGGCAGAATGTAATGAATTCAATATAGTTCTAGCTACTACAACTAAGAATGTAACTACAGAAACTTTTAGGTTGAAACTATAGTTTCTAACTTATATAGATATATAGATATATATAATAGTGTCATTTTCATATCTGGCTTTGCATAAAGAAAAAGGCATCAATCATTTTGATTTCCACAATACATTTTCCAAATAGTCAGAATATTCTTTCTTTTCATATTTATTCCCAAAAGAATAAATTAAATTTCTAATCTCTCCGTAATGATCAGAGTTAAGCTGTTCAGCAGCATATGTTATGGCATCCAAGTTGTATAACCTTTGAATGTCTTTGAGTTTTAATATTTTGGCACACAATTTAAAGTATGAATATACCTTCTAAAGACCCAAGGGGAAGATGGGGAAGAACAAGCTTCAAAGTTCATTTTATTAAGATGACATACTTTCAAAAGTCTATATTTTCTTACATATATTATACATTCCATGTGTCTGAACACACACAGACATACACACACACAAATTTTTGTGTATGTCTGTATGTTTATTGTATATACATTGGTCTGTTCCCTTTGACATTCACTATCACATGAACTCAAGAAAAATTGATAATTTTGTCATAGTAGGGAAATTCTTAATGCCACCATAGATCAAAAGCCATCTACTGAATGACTTAGCAAATAAGGGAATTGTCTGAGGACTACAAAGACTAAATGACAGGGTCACATAGTTAGCAAATGCTAGATGTGGGATTTGAACCCATTTCTTCTTGACTCCAAGCCTCAGAGTGCTTTCTACTATGTAGTTGCCTCTATAATATAAATAGCACAAGATGAAACTAGTAGACTGAATATACTGCTTATATTCATAACATTCCTTCTCTGATTCATAGGTCACCATAACTGATCAATAAGCAAAAATACTCACCATGGGATGGGAATAATTAATCACCAGAGACACAAAAACAAAGCAACTTCTGCTGTCAAAGAGCTTATATTTTATCAGCTGGGACATCATGTATACATGTAACTCTATACAAATATACAAAAAATATAAACTAAAGGGAAAGTGACAGGTAGGCTCTAGCAGTTCAAGATACATTTGAAGTAGGACTTGGCATTTGAACTGAGGTCTGAAGGAACCTAGGGATTCTAGGAAGTGGTGGTGAGGAAGAAATGCATTCTAAGTATGGAGGTAAATCTATGCAAAGACACAGAATTGAGATAGTGAAAGTTGTGTGTAAGGACCAAGAAGGTCAGTTTTGCTGAACCAAAAAGTGCAAGGGGAATAATATACAATATGTGTAGAAAGGTATATTGAAGCCAGAAAAAATACAGTGAAGTCAAATTGTAAATCTATACAACAAAGCAATTTGCATCTTATTCAATGTGTGATAGGGACTTAATGGAGTCTGTGGAGGGAATGACATGGTCAGACCTGTGCTCTAATAACATCATTTTGTCAACTGTATGTAGTCTGTATTGGAGAGATGGGAGACTTGAGTCAAGAAAATCAATTAGCAAAGCTGTTGTAATACTCTACATTGTAGGTAATGAGGGTCTGAACTAGAGTGATGACCATGTGAGTTAAGAGAAGGGAATAGAGGTGAAAGAAATGGCAACAAAATCAACAAGACCTGGTAACTGATTGGATAGGCTGGGTGAGCAAAAGTAAGAACTTGAAGATGATTCAATGGCTGTAAACCTGGAGGCCTTGACAAAAATAGTAAAGATTTAAAAAAAAAAATAAAGGGTGGGCTATAATGTGTTCTTTTTTTATATATATATATATTTGAGATGTGTACAAAACATCCAGGATTATTTTATATAGAATCACTTAATCATATTCATAGACACACATACAATATAGAGTAGCATCTCTAGGTTTAGCTCTGTCCCCTAATGCCAACATTCCACCATGTATATTTTAAACTATGTTTTACTTAGCTACCGGGATGAGTTAAAATGCATTTTCCTAATATGCATAGTAGGGCTTTTCATAAGAGTGGGTAGAGTTAAAAATATATGCCTGAATTTCCACCTTCTCAATATTTATCTGGTCCAGGATACATATAATCCTAAACCATTAAAAGGGGTCCATTTGAAGTATGTTCTATTAAAGTGTAAAGTTAGGGCAGCTAGATGGTGTAGTTGATAGAGCACTGACTTACAATCAGTAAGATTCATTTTCATGAATTCAAATCTGGCCTTTGACACTAATTAACTATATGACCTTGGGCAAGTCACTTAACCTTCTTTGCCTCCATTCCTCATTGTAAAATGGGCTGGAATAGGAAATGGAAACCACTCTAGTATCTTTGCCAAGAAAACTTCAAAATTTGGTCACAAAGACTTGGATATGACTAGGATGACTCAACAACAACAGAAGTGTAAACTGCACACTTTGGCCAGTTAGAAATGATTGACTAACAGCTATTAAAATTGACTGATAGTACATACTTAAAAAGAGAAATTTTTAAAAAATGTAAAAGTAAAGATCAATTTTTTTTGTTTTTATTTGAGGAGGGAAAGGAGTATTTAGTCATTTAAGTCTGCTAATTTCCATTTCAATCTAATGTTTTTAGAAATGAACTGGAAGTACAACATTGAAGCAGATAGGCTTGATTACAAAGTGCAATGATTGTTGTAGGAACTAAACAGATTGAACACAATTACCAGGGACACTACTGACAATGCCAGAATTCCTACCCTGCCTTTTACATTATCAAACTTAAGCACCAGGTAAAAGCTTACCTGACCTTATCATACCAAATAAATTATACCTGTCAAAAGGTGTTTTCTATTTCATCATCCCTGTGACCAATTTTTTTCTGATAATATGAGTGAAGTCATTAGAAATGTCAACTTTCTGATCATCAAAGTAGCTGAAACCAGGGAACATCGCCATAAGTTCTTACTTTACTGAAGGTCATCATGAGTCACCATGATAGCTGAGAAGAGAAAACAAGAAGAGCGTAGCAGCTTTTTAAATATATCTTGTATTTAATCCATCTTAACTTTCAAGGGGAAAAGATATTTAACAGCAAATAATTTTTCTTGTTCACTTCAAGATGTTTAAACCTTAGGAGTTTGTCCCTGGGGTAGTACTATATTCAACTTACTATAATGGGACAATAAAGGAATCAGCAACAGCAGTATTAGCATCATCTTTAAGGGCTTTAGCCTTCTCAGAGTGTATTTTATACAAGTGTCTAAAGAGTCTCAGTGCAATTTTAAGCATTACTAGCTTAAAACTCTACTGAGACTTTTCTTGAAGTTATTAAAGCTTTTAGCAATTAATGCTTAAAATTGCACTGAGACTTTTCATCATCCTGTTTATCATTACATTTTTTAAGCCTCACAATCATCTTGTTTTGGCTAAAATAGATAATAGATAAATGGATATGCATTATTAAACAGTTACTTTGAGCCATATATTGTGCTCAGCAATAGGGATGCAAATAAAAAAGGAAAGACAATTCCTACCCTTAAGGAACTTATATTCTAATAGTGGGACACATACATATAGAAAAATGGTGACAAAGAGATCAAAAAGTTAAGGGAATAGAAAATATGGTTGGAGAGTAGGAAGCAAACTGTTATTGTGATCTGCCAGAAATAGTGGATCAGGTGAGACACTCAACAGTCAGGAGAGCAGAGTCCAGGGCAGAAGTTCTGGAGATGAAAGGTTAAAAATTCTGAGAGCCAAGGCAGCTATAAAAGGGATACTGGAAAAGAAAGTGATTGTTATTTCCATTTTACAGAGAGGCCAAATATATCTTCTTAAAGGCAAGTCTGACAATGTCACCCTGCTATTTAATAAATTCCAATGATTCTCTATTACCTCCAGGCTCAAATACATACTCTTCTGTTTGCCTTTTAAAAGCTTTTGTAACCTAATCCTTACCTACCTTTCAAGTCTTCTTACACCTTACTCTTCCCTCTGCTGAATCCTTAATGTGCTGGATTCCAATGGGATCCAGTGACACTGGTTTCCTTTCTACTCATCAATTACGAAACTTCATCTCCTAATTCCATGTATTTCAACTGATGATGTACTATGCCTGCATCTCCCTCCCTCTTCATTCATATTATTTTCATGTTGTCTCCTCTATTAGAATCTGAGCCTCTTGAGGACAAGAACTTACACTGTATAACCAGCACTTAGCACAGTGACTGGAACAGTGTTCATTGATCAGAAAATTTAAATCTCTTGTCACACAGCTAGTAAGCATCAAGGCAAGATAAGAATTCAGGTCTTTTTTATTTCAAAATCTATGATATATCTAGCCACACTGCTTCCCATAGGCAAGTGGAACTTATGGAAGTAGAGAGAAGGTATGTAGAAAATGGATATAATTGTATTACTTACCTGGAAAACTTTCCTATATTCTACATCTTCTTTGAACTATCTTAATAATATTTAATATATCTGATGTCTTTTAAAAAAATGACTAACATGGTTTTGTCCCTATTGTTTAAAAGTCATGTTAAAAATTGTTTCCTCAAGCATAGTCTTCTTGCTCCAATTCCTTGTTTTTCAGAATCTTACTAAGAGAATTTGGTGATTATAAAATACTATAATTTCTAGAGAGGAGAGAGAGGGGTGATGAAAATAGGAGCAAAAAAAATGACTGTTGACAATATTCTTTTATGTTTATAAGGTGATTTTTTTAATTGGATAAAGAAATTAAAATCAGGATTAGGGGTTTAATATCTTGGGGTTTCTGCCCTCACACTCTATAGTTTTCATGCCAAGGACCATAGAACCATGAAGCTTACCATCCAACTGAAGATGATTCAGTTGGGAGAAGATTAATCGATTTGGATAATGTAATAGATGCTATCCCTAAACAACTAATTAAGCCTTATTAAAAAAAAACTTACCATATGAAAAAGATTTAAAACAATATAAGACCCATATAATGTAATGGGAATTTTGTCAATGCAAAATAAAACTACAGGATTTGAAAAATAAATTGTCACCCACAAGAATCTTGGGTTATCTGACTTACATCTAGAATTGGAAAAAAAAAAAAAGCTGTCAACAGTATATGTGGGTAAAAGCAATAATCAGGCCTAAAAGGGACTTCAGAAAATTTTAACCTTGGGTCATTGAAGTTGTATTGTTTTATTACATCTTGACTACCATAATTCAATATGATTTATTTCCTTAGTAATCCAATGTATTTTATTTCTATATTTAAAAACAATATTCTGAGAAATGTCCCATAAATTTCACCAAACTGCCAAAAGACTCCATGACATACACAAAGTAGTTAAGATCTCCTGAATTCAGTGAAAGTAGAGACTCTGTCCCCAGATACTAAGATGGAAGGATCCTCCAGTAAATCAGTTCTAACTTCCAGGAAGAATTTTTTAGTGGAATAAATAACAAAGAAATGGGGAGTATACTCTCTAGCATGATGTTGCTTTGTTTCCAAATAACCTGATTTAATTTCCCCTGCAGAATTACCTGGAATGTGGAGATTCTATCTCTTTTCTCCATAAACTCACTAGTCCTTATTTGGACACTAAACCCCTCCAACGTTATAAAATATTTGGGAATCTACCTGCCAAAACAAACCCAGTACCTTTATGAACACAACTACAAAACACTTTTCACACAAATAAAATCAAATCTGACTAATTGGAAAAACATCAATTGCTCCTGGCTGAGTCAAGCTAATATAATAAAAATGACAATTTTACCTAAATTAAACTACATATTTAGTGCCATACCAATCAATCTACCAAAAACTTACTTTATAGAACTAGAAAAAATAGTGACAAAATTCATTTGGAA
>JAQQSV010004702.1:0-14755 GCA_028646515.1 Pseudochirops corinnae | reverse complement strand
TCTTGATTTCTCATAAAGTCATTTGCTTCCATTTGCTCCATTCTAATTCTGAAGGAATTATTCCCTTCAGAGAGCTTTTAAGATTATTTTTCCATCTGGCAAATTTGACTTTTTAAGGCATTCTTCTCCTCATTGGCTTTTAGGGCCTCTTTTTCCATTTGAGTTAAGCTATTTTTTAAGGTGTTATTTTCTTCAGTCATGTTGTTAACTCTCTTTTCATGATTTTCTTGCATCATTCTCATTTCTCTTCCCAATTTTTCCTCCACTTCTCTTATTTGGTTTTCAAAATCTTTCTTAAGCTGCTCTATGGCTTGTATTAAATTTATATTTTTCATGGAAGCTTTTGGTGCAGGAGTTCTAACTGTGTTGTCTTCATCCCGTTCCATGCTTTGATCCTTTTTGTCCCCAAAAAAGGAATCTAAAGTTGCATTGCTGGCTTGGCTTTGCTTCCTTTGCCTACTCATGTTGCCAGTCAATTACTTGACTTTTACATTCAGTAGAATTCTGCTTTCAGAGGGGAGAGCTCTGTCCCAAATCACTGGGGGTTTCACAGCTGCCAGAACTATTAGGAGGCCACTGTTTCTGCAGCCCCCACAAGCTTTGCCTCACTGAAAACACACCTCAGGACCACCACCCAAGACCACAATCCTGATTCCAGCAGTTCAAGGCAAGAGCACTTAGCCTCTGAATGATCTCTTGGCCCCCCTGCGATCTGCAAGCTGGGAGCTTCTGAAGCAGCCACATGGAGGTGCAAGGACACTGCTCCAGCTGCTTCTAGCCCTGGGGCAGTCGGACAGACCCTCTCTCCTGAATTTATTTGAGTTCCACTGACCTTTCACTTAGTGCTTGTTCCTTATGGGTTGGTAGTTCTGGAAAACTCTACAGCTGCTGGTGATTTGCTGTCCTGAAAGCTCCAGCTGCGGTTTGTTCTGGTGGCCATAGGGCTCTAGCCGTGGGTTCATGGGGTGCTGGTCTGTGCTCTCAAAGTGCTGGGATGAACCCCTTCCTGTCTGCCTGCCAGGCTGCCTTCAGTCAGAGCTTTGTTACTCTGTCATTTTGTAAATTCTGGAGCTTTAAAATTTGTTTAGAATTGTATTTTATAGGTATTTGAGGTGGTTATGGGGAGAGCTGGGGAGTTTTGCCGCTTCTACGCTGCTGTCTTGACTCCACCTCCAAGCAAAAATCTTAACAATGGTCTGGTATTAGAGCACCTTGTTGTGGGCTAGGAAAACTTCCTCTCTCCCAGGGGGCTCCCAATGTGTCCTCCTGGCAACATAAGGACTGCTTCAGCCACAGGTGTTTATGGGAAATAAAATTAAATCTGGCAAATGTCTTCTTCAACTGAATGAATTTTTAAAAATACAATTAAGTGGAAGGAAAGCCAAGGTGGGGTAGGTCTGGCTCATTTCTGTTGGCTTCAGCTATTGGAGTGAACACCCACGACAAATGCACATAGTCACACACACACACACACACACACACACACACACACACACACACCCCTTCCCTGCCTTGTTTTGGAAGTGATCCCTCAGGGTCTAAAGAAGGTAGTTCTTGCTGTGGAAGACCCTGGCCTTGGCTGGGCTCATAGCACTGGCCTGGGATGGCCTCTACTTCTTCCTTTTCTCTAGCAGTATGTGAAAGTTGTCATTCCCTCCACATAGGGCTGAGCATGCATCAGGACTTTCTCTTCTGAAGCTGGACATCACTACAACCCCAGGGGTTGTGTGGCTAGCCAAGCTCTCACCAAGGGTTGTCACAGTAGGAAAGAGCCAACCCCATGGAAGGGCTTTAATAGTCAAGCAGAGGATCTGATGCTTGATCTTGGCAGAGATAGGAAATCATGGGAGCTGAGTAAGTGTGTGTGTGTGTGTGTGTGTGTGTGTGTGTGTGTGTGTGTGTGTGGTGGGGGAGATATGTTCAGACCTGCACTTCGGGAAGGTCAGTTTGACAGCTGACTAGAGGCTGGACTGGAATGGAGGGATACTGAGGCAGAGAGGCCAGCCTGAAGTAGTCCAGGTGTGAGGTCATAAGAGCCAAGAAAGTGAAGGGCTTCCCCAGGCAGCCTGCCAATGCTTCACGTTTAACTATAACTGTCCTGGGAGAGGGAAGACAATGAGCACTGACTCACTGCCTGCCATGTTCTCTACACTCTGCTAAGGGCTGTGATCTCAGCCCTGGGAGTTAAGTGCTGTTCTCATCCCCATTTTACAGTTAAGCATGATGCAGCCACCAGAGTAACCTGGACAAAGACTTGTCCAGGGTCACGCAGCTGAACAAATGTCTGAGAGCTTGAGCCTCCCTGACCTGGTCTCCAGTGCTCTGTCTGCTGCACTAGCTGCCTCGGAGGGAGGATAACAGTGGATAGGTTTTTACCGCTACTGATTTAAGTCTTTACCAAGGCATACTTTGTGACTCTCCAGCATTAGGCATTGGAAGTGAAGGAAACATGTAGTATTCTTTGCCTGACTTAGAATCCTCTTGGGATATCTCCTCCCTCTGCTCCAAATGAGCCCACCCTAAGCTTCCAGTCATTTCCCTGTAGCTCTGGGGCGGGTCTGTCCAAAGTCTGAGGGACAGAAGAGGAAGGTTGAGCCCTCTCTGGAGGCCAGAGCTGAGAAGGGCCCCTCAGGAGAGACGGCACCCAGGCAGCACTTTCTGGGGTTCACCCATTTGGTATTCACAAGCCTGAGTATGGGGCCTAACCCACTGCAGGCACCAGGCGTTTGCTACTAGAATGTCTTGTGTGGCTTATTCTTTTTCCTTTCTTTTATTTTTAAAAAATTTTGGTGGTTGAAGTGATGCCTTGATGACAGTCCTCTTGGTAAGCATGTGGAGCATGTAGGATCCTCCTAAGGCGGGTCTGTGAAGGACATGGAAAACTCTCTCCCCTTCCCCCCAAAGACCCTACAATCCTTGAAATTCTATTCTGGTATTTTATTAGAGAACAACTACGTGGGCAGAGACCTGGGAAGGAAAAGATCTCCAGCCATTGTGGGCAGGGCTTTGTGGCAGAAGTCCAGGCCAGGGCGAGGATTGGGCCAAGAGAAAAAAGAACATTTAAGAGTAAGGTGATGGGAAGAGGAGGAGCCCAGTTGTGCCCATTGGGGACCATTGCCTCTGGCTGCTGTCGATGTAATTACAACGAATGATCAAGGAGTCGACTTGGGACCAGCTAAGTAGGATGGCAGGCTGAGAGCACAGCTCAAACTTTATTCTAGGCCCAGGTCATTGAAAATAAAGTAGAGGGAAAAGTTCTCAGATGCTGTCTATCTTCAGAGCAGAGCCTCGGAAGAGCCCAGGACCATCTGCATCACTGACTTCCCAGGTTTTGTAGGCATTGATCCAAGTCAACTGAGGTATGGACAGCTTCATAGGGCCCAGCTGGTGAGTGTGTTAATAAAGCTGAGGATCCAGCAGCTAGACAGAGGCGCAATATGTCTGTCACTATACTAAGTTTTCTCCTAGACATCAGGGAAGAATTCCCAGAAGACAGAGGAGGCCTGGAGTCAAGTGGGAAGAGACTTTTGGGAAGGTCTCAAGTGACATGCCATTTCTGTGAGAAAGGAGAGGGCTCATGTCAGCTAGGAAGGGCGGTCCAGAAGCAGAAGGACTGGAGGGTAAGGGGACTAGCCCCTAAGGCTGCAGAATGTGCTTAAGGCTGCTCTTCAGCCACCTCAGGGCAGGCAGGCATTCAATTTACCTCTGATCTCTCAGCCTCCGGGCCTTCTTCTTTCCACTCCCTACTGCAGTAATACCTGCTGCTGAGAATGCAGTGGAACCAAACCTGGCTTCCATGGCATCCTCCAAATATTGACTATCCCTCCAGCCCCTCACCCTCTCCCCAACTTAGTTCCACAAAACTCCAGACTTTTTTTGTTGTTGCTTGGTCATTCAGTCATGCCCAACTCTTCCTGACTCTATTTGCAGTTTTCTTGGCAAAGATACTGGAGTGGTTTGTCATTTCCTTCTCTGGCTCATTTTACAGGTAAGGAAACTGAGGCAAACAGGATTAAGTAAGTTGTCCAGGATCACATAGCTAGTAAGTGAGGCTGGATTGAACTCAAGTTTTCCTGACTCTGGGTCTAATGCTCTGACCCATGTGCCATCTATCTGCCCTCCAGGCTTTCATAGGAGCTCTCAAAGTCTTCTTCCTGTATTCCTCTACTGTGGTGTCCTCTCTCCTCGTCTCCTCTCCCCTCCTCTCTCCTCTCCTCCCCTCTTCTCTCTTCCCATGACTCATTGTACCATTCTTTTCTTTGGAATCCTCTCCAAAAGGAAAAGGACCTGATACTGTCAAAAAGACAACACCTCCCATTTCCAATAAGTTCCCCTTTTCCCCCACAGAGAGACTTATCAGCTTGGTGCCCAACAGTATAAATCCTGAGTCCCTTAAAGTGGTTGGATATATTCTAATTCACACTATTCAAAGTTACAATTATGTAAAATATGGTCATTGGTTGTACCCACTGGAAATGTGCCAGCAGATGTCTGACACTGTAACTCTTCCAGAGATTCCTCATTCTTTCTAATCAGGACCTGACTTTGCATGGGCTACAGAACTCTCCTGGGCACTTGAACCCCTACAGAAGAGAGCTACCAGATGCTTGGTGCTCTGGGCCAACACCCCAATATCCTACTGAGTCCTTCTTTCACTGGATAGAGACTCTCAGCAGGCTCAGACTCCAGAAGGGAAACTTTTTGAGTCTGCTCCCCATGTGCCTTCTTATTGGCACACTGACCAAAGGACCCAAAGTCAGTGGTGCCCAGGTCTTGTGTTCCTTCACCCTACATTTTTGACTTCTTCCAGCACTGAAAGGTCTTGTATAAGGTTCTCTTTTATTACCAAGAGGTATGCTGCCCAGTAGGTTCTGTTCTTGATTAAAAGCCAGGGCCACAAACTTGAACTGGGGAAAATTCATGAGGTGACCCTAAGATTGATGTGGCCATGGAAAATCCTCTGCCTCTGGTCACAAGGCTAGACTCCAAGACCCTCAAACCTGAGCATTCTGGAGAGGCAAGCCTCAGAACCTCTCCACACTCAGCCTGAGGGAAAGCTGCCCTGTGGCCACTGCCTCTCAAAGGCTAAAGTCATGAAGTCATCCTGGGGGGAATCTTCCCATTAGCCAAGAGACCTGCATTTGCTCTGAGTCCCTTCCCAAAATCTCAGGGCTACTCTTGTCTCTGACTGAGATACCCTATCACTTGTGCCGATGTCTGACCTCTGACCTGTGCTCAGAAGAGTGACAAAGAAAGGTAAAATTCAGGCCTAAATGTCAGATCTAAAAAGCCCCCTGTCCATCAGAATATATCTAAAAGTGAAACAAATAGATGTCAAAATATCTTTAATTACTTGACCAGACATCAAGAGACCATCATAAATCTTGCTGGAAGTGGTAAGGCCCATGAGGGCTTGGGACAGCGACAATCATGCCCGATAGTTCCTGTGTGCCACTGTATTTATTTAGAGCCTGATGAATGTGAAAATGACATGCAAATTCACTCAGTACAACCACCTTGTAGATATGAGATAGGAATCTTTTTGGTCATAGCCATATAGGTTGATTTTCAACAACAAATGAGAACGTGTTTTCATTCTTGTGAAATAAAAGGTAATTAGTAAAATCACAGAATCATAAAGATGGAAGAGATGATAGCCCAGGGCCTCTCATCTAACCCTTACCTGAACAAAGGTACTGTCTACAGAGTCCCCAACAAAGGGTTGTCCAAACTCAGCTTGAGACCTCCAGTAATTAGAGGCCTCCAGAACCTGGGATGACCTAGCCAACTCAGAAGATTAGGGAGCTTTCCTTGTGTGATACCAAAATCTGTCTCTAACTTCCACCCATTCCTGGACCACAAACGGTCAATCCAGGCTCTCTCCCTATAACAGTCCTCCAGATACTTTACAAGAACTCTCAAGATCCTCTTCTGAAGTCTCAACATCTTGCGTTCCTCAAGCCGCTTCTCTTGAGACATGTTCTTCACTATCTGTCTACCCTGTCCCACCTCTTCTGGAAATGTGTGTGACCCTTCAGTGCCCCAAAGCCCCTCCTTGATCTGTCTACTCCCCCTGTCTAATATCTCATCTCTCCTGCTTTTGGTGAAAAGGCTGTCGACACCAAGGGCTTCCCTTCTCTCACTCTTCTTACCTTGTTCTAGTCTGTCTTCCAGTCTCCCCACTAAACAGAAACCGCTCTCTGCAAAGTTAACAGTGGTCCCTCAACCACCAAATTGCAGTCTGCTTTTCCATCCCTCAGGCCCCCTATAAAGCCTTACCAACTGTCAAGTTGATGCCCTTCTTTCTGTTTTCATGACACTACTCTCGCCAGCTCTCTTCCTACTTGTCAGATGGCTCCTCCTTTTCAGTCTCCCTTGCTGGGTCTTCACCCTGCCTGTTGCCTGTAGTTGACACCCAGGGTTCCATCCTGGGTACTTTTATTTTCTCCCTCTTTGCCATTTCACTTGGTGATCTCATTATGAACTCAATCATCATCTCCCCAAAGAGGATTTTCAGATCTACTTACTCAGTCCTAATCTGTCTCCAACTTCCAGGCTCACATTTAGAAATGCCTATCTGGGGGCATTTTTCCATCTCCTGAAGATGTTTCAGCTGCCTGAAGTTGTGAGTAGATCTTCCCTCAGCCAATGCCTTCTGGCAGTGCTGGAGCCCACTATGCTGACATGGAGATGGCTTCATAGACAGAATCCCAAACCTGGTGCCAGAAAGGTCTGGGACCAGATCCAGGGGGTAACTCTTGACAAGAGGATAATATTCTTGGAGCCCAGATTTGCCCAGGTCTGACGTGGGGATGATAATAGGACCCACCAGAACTTTCTGTAGTAGTGAACGCCTAACAAATTCCAAGGTGTAAATATAATGGACCATCATGGAGTTGGGATCAGTAATGTGTGGGTGAGAAACCTCACTTACCCAAATCAGAGGAATATAGAAGAGAACTTCGGGCAGACAGGAGTTTTATTCTTTAAAAAAATACATACTCTGGGGCGGGGAGAGACCTCTCCCCACCACATGTCCGAAGGAAAAGAGAGAGAGAGAGAGAGCACCCCTCCAGGCGCCCTTTTTTAAAACCCTGAGAGTCATAAAAAGTCATAAAAAGTACATTCTTTTAGGTTCTATTGGAAGAGAGAGAGGGTATGGATTCCATGCAGGTAAAGTCAGAGGGTCTCTGACTTCTTATTGGAGGAGGGGCGGAGTCCCGTTTTGGCGCGAATTTGAACAAAGATTCCCCCCTTCCCCCCCCTTCCCACTCACCTTTTGCTTGTGCGAAAGGTATGGGCGCACAGTCTTTACATAGACAAGCAACTCTCGTGGGATTCCTGTCCCCACCCCGAGCCCACAGCAAAAAGCTCCTGTCAGGTCTACTTCTAGCCCATCCTAAACAAAAGTTCTGATTTGCATTCTAATACTGCCTTTGGAGAATCTCAACTTTAAAGGCTTCCCATTCTGTAACGACTATGAAGGATAGAAATAAGAAGAGAAACTTTGGAAGGCTTATATGGACTGGCTTAGAGTGAAGCAAGTAGAACCACAAAAACAATTTACTTGGTGATTAAAGCAGTTTAAGTAGAAAGAACAACAACAAAAAATCAAAACGGGAGCCTGTGAAAAAATAATGACCAAGTTTGGCTTTCAAAGGGGGAGATGCAGGTGCAAGTCCCTTCATTCAGTGCAAAGGCAGGAGATTGTTCAGTGCTACACTGAGCTGGGGTGCTATTTGCCTGGAGCGAACTAGGGTTTTCCCTCTTTGTTAATCTTTGTTACAATGAAGAGCTCTCTGGGAGAGAAGAGAGAAAGGCTAACATTTGGAAATGGAGGCGATACAACACCAAAACAAACAAACAGAAAAATCAAACAAAATATATTGTTGCAAAAAATCTCACCTACCTCCCAGACTGTTGTGAAGACCTGAGGAGACAAAGCACATAAAGCCAGGCATTATGATGCTAATGATGTGAGGTGGCAGAGATGTTTGAATTTCTGTCTGTAGAATAAAGGTTATAAAATTGACAAAAGCACGATGAGACATTGGGGCCATTTACAGTGACGTACACAATGGAAGTGCCAATGCAGCCCCCATTTAGGGGCACTCTCTTCTTAGGGAAAAGAGAGCTGAGTGGTGAGCATAGATACGAGTACTGGGGCTTGCATATTAACTTACTTGTTTGCTCTCTTCCTTTTTTTTTTTTTGGAAGAATAACTTCTTGCTGTCTCTTCTCTTAACTTTCATGAAATTCAATGGATTCCCCCTCTACAACTCTTTCAAGAAGCCTTACTTTGCAGGCTTTGCCCTATCACCACTCTAAAATAAAAGTAACCTCTACAAGACAATGCACATGCCTTGGCACCTGCACTTTCCAAGCCATCTACCACACTAACGTAGCATTCATCTCCCAAGGTTACTGAAAAATGCTTGTTGGATTGGACTGAAGGCATGCCATAGTTGAGTAATGAAGAGAATTGTGTGTAACAAATCATACAATTCTGAAAACAGCCACCTGTGTTTAAGGCCAGTGAGTTTGTTTAACGTTGGCCAAGGTCAGCATTCTCCAAAGAACAAGCATGATCCCAGAAGAACAGCTATTTGTCCCCAAGCCAATCAGAACTCTCCAAACCTTCTGGGCCAGAGCAGTCACAATTTATTAATAAGATGTGTTTGAAGGATTTTTTATACATAAACAAGCATAATCCATCTTCCAGTTGAACAGCTGCTAGAGAAGCCTGCTGGAGATGATTCACTGTTCTTTCTACAGATATGGGAGCTGATGAGACACAAGGACCCACCCAAAGTCTGGCAGGAACACTGGAGGCAGGTTCATTCCATCTCTGTTTTCCTTAATCTTGAGCCCCTGCTATAACATAGAGGAGGGACTTGATTTATTCTGTTTGGTGCAAGAAGGCAGGGTCAGGAGCAATAGGGTGAAGTTACAAGGGGTACATCTAGGTGTGATGTCTGGGGGGATATCTACCTCACAATTCCCATTGTCCAAAGGAGAGAGGGTATCACAGTGAGGGAGGGAGTTCCCCATTCAGCAGCCTTCCAGCTGAGGCCCTATGATCATGTGACAGGCACACCATAACGGAGATTCATTTCAAGTATTTATGGGATGGATTAGGGGCCGCTAAGATCTCCCTTCCAACTCTCAATTTCTAGGATTCTTTGATTCTAGAATAGCCTAAAGACACCAATAGCTGTGTGGAGGATGGACAGGAATGGGGAGAGACATAAGGCACAGAAACCAATTAGGAAGTAACTTCAATAGCCCAGGGAAGAGGTGATAATGAGAGAGAGAATGAAACAAAATAATGGTTGTATGAATAGGAAGAAGAGACTGGAAGCAAGAGATAATATGGAGGTCAGATCTGCAAAGTTTGCCAATTGATTGGCTATGGAAGGTGAGGGAAGGTGAGGAAGTGAGGATAATACCACAGTTTTGAACATAGAAAACTAGAATAATGGTAGTGCTTTAGAGAGAAATAAGGAAGTTCAACAGGGTGACTGTTTGGGGAGGAGAAAGATGAGTCATTCTGTACATGCCAGTAGAATGATGGCATCTTGGCCATGAAAGTTGTTTTGATCAAGATGGTGCCCTTCTTCCCCTGAGGCGGGCCCTCTCTCTACTGGTTCTTAGGTCTTCTCTTTTATATTAAGTGTAACCAGGTTTGTCAGCTCCTTTCACATTAGGGAACTGCTCTTTTCACACTGTATCAATTAAAAACTTACCTTTCCATGGCAAATGGACAGAATGAGGAAAACTGGAGGGAATTCTCAGAGAGACTGAGTTTGGTCCTATGTAGGAAAAAATGCTAAAACTTTTTGCTAACTCAAAGAAAAATGGGTTGACTTTGGTTTCCCATCAAAAAAAGGCCTTACAGTAGAAGATGCCCAGTAGTTCATTATGTTAAAGAGGGTATGCTTGCTCATATACAAGTCATGCCAGGTGACTCTCAGATTCCATGCTCTCTTCTCCTGGACAACAGACAGAGTACAGAAATGAAACAGTGGAAGTGTACATGTCCTTCTGTGGCTGATGGTGACACACGAGTGCTCAATATAGAATTTTGTGAGAGAAGTTATCTAGTTGTTCTGAGCTTTTAACTTCATGATCCTTCTCCTGGGTGTATCAAAGACAGACATGAAAGGCATATCAAAGACAAAAATACTATCCCCCTTCAAGTAGGTGACTAGAGTCATAGGAATAACAACCAAATGGAAGCAATATGAGTGTCTATTAATTAGGGGGCAACTGAACACATAGTGTGGGATTGTACCTTATGAAGTAATACCTCTAGGGGATTCCTAGAAATACAGACTGACTTCAAGGAAGTAATGCAGAGTAGCCTAAGTGCAGCCGATCAAACATGTGGATTGTACACCATGACTCTACAGTCATGTAAGTGAAAAGAAATGAAGCCAAATGTGGAATCATTGTCCACAATGCCGTGGACCCAGCAGGAGAAATGAGGAAGCACTTCCCTTTCCTTAGGAGAGGCGAGTCACTCACTATAGGTATAGGAGGTTGGGCACACCAGAAGTGGTTGCTGTGTCAACTGGTGTTACCTAATAGATTTTCCTTCTTATGGGGGAGGGAAGCACTCATTGGCATGGGAGTTCTAGTTAGGGTTCAGGAAATAACTGTCATCTACAATCAAAAGACATAGCAGATCTTCTTGTAATGGCAAAAAAAAAAAAACCCTGGAAAATATGGTAATGACTATAAATTGGGGAATGGTTACACAAATTTTTCTCTATGAACATAATGAAATATTATTGAGTTACAAGAAATGAGGGGATAGGTTAAAAGAAGAAGAATTGCATAAACTGATGCAGACAAAAGGGAGTCAAACTGGGAGAATAATAGATACACTAATACCAACAATGTAAAAATGAACGACTATGAAGGGCCCAAGAACAATTATCAACCACAATTCCAGAGGACTGATAAAGAAGAAAGCCGCCCGCCTCCTGATAGAGATAATGGGTTAATATGTAAAACTGACAATGCATTTGTGGGCATGACCATTGTAGGAATATGCTTTGCTTGACTGTGATTATATGCTAGAATTCCTTTCTTTCATTTATTCTTTCAATTTCCTTTTATTTCTTTTTGTCAGTGAGCTGAGAGACGTAGGAGAGATATTAAGTGGATGCTTGGTCATCAAAAGTAAAGTAATTGTTTTTAAAATAAAACAAAAGATATAAATAAAATGTCATTTCTTCAAAAACTCCTCTTACCTCAATTTGTCAACACCTCCTGTGTGTTTGTTCTGCTTGCTTCCTTTCTAATTGGGCTTCTACTTCTCAGTGCCCAGGTTAGAGTTGTCCTTACGCCACCTGAGGCTGTGCTCGGTGCGGACCTCTGCCACCCTGCCTTGGGATCAGGTTGGTGGAGAAGACATCTTGCCCAAAGTGATCCACAATGCATGTGCTCTGCAGCAGCCAACCCCAGTTCATCTCTCCTTGGGCAATGCACAGCAGGTCCCAGAATCTGGGGGCTCCCATTGGGAGCTGCCGCTGAGGACCTCACTCTCTGCTCTGCACAACTGTTAAGGTAGAGGTGCTTAATGTGGGGTTTGAGAACTCGCTTTTTGTTTCTGTTTAATATTTTGATAACTTTATTTCCACATAATTGTTTTCCTGTATAATATCACATATTTTATTCTGTGCATTTGAACACATCATTCTGGGCAGGTTGTCGCTAGCCCTCAGCAGATAGGCAGAGGGGTAGATAACACAATCAAGGATGAGAACCTGGGTGTTAGGGGAAGATATCAGATCCTATCCTCCCTCCTAGGGTAAGGGGGGGGGGGGCAGTAAACAATGTTGCTGTATCTGTGGGAGGGGGAGATGCTCCTTGCCAATGGGAAGGGGCCTTCAGCAAAACCCCAGATAAGTTGGAGCTGGGCTGGGCTAGAAAGGGCCTCACTCAGAGGAGATTTCTATGGCAGACAATGAGACCACATGCAGGGTTGTCTGATGAAGGAGATATAAGAAGTGTAATCATGGAAAACAGAGACCTACAAAATAACAACAAATGAGAACCAGCATGTCCAAGCCAGGGGAGGGAACCCTGAAGCACAGCCCCAGGTTCTGGGGTGTAGGGGCTGTCCTTTGACGCAGATTTTCTGGGCAAGGGGCAGGAGAAGGGGAGGGGGGGGACTGGGCAACCACAGCCTTGCTGCCTGGTGGTGTGCCGCCAACAATACCCATGGAAGCAAGAGTCTTCCTTGGACATTAGCACACTGCTTTCTGTGCCTAATTACTGAGCTGGGCTGCTTAAGGAAACAAAAAGCCTCCTTTAATTGAAGGATTTCTCTGTTTTCTAAACAATGACAGATGAACCAGGACTGGACAAAGGGGAAGGTAACAGCAAGACTCCCGGCCCCGCTAGAGACCAGCCGACAAAGGAGAAAGCCGAGCACTTTCTGCAGCTAAGAAGGGCCACAGTGTCCAACACACAATTTTCCCCAGGAGGCAGCACTGGACACAGTATTTAACATATTTTCTCCCTTTTTCTAATAGTATTTAGACAGACCCATTTTGTATTAGCTGTAATGCAGGCCAGGTTGTAATGGCCCTGTATGACACATACCCTGTTGGGGCTGACAGCTTTGACAAATGTCGTCTTCTAACAGTGAATGCTGCCTTTGTAAAAGCTCACAAATGCAGAAACCCCAGAATAGTCCTAGAGGTAGGAGAGCACAGTGCCAGGGACATGGCACAAAGACATCTTTGGTCCATACTGTGCCCACCTGAACCTGGGGCTCCATCCTTGTCCAGGTCTCAACTAGGTTAGTGGGTACCAGCGGGATAGCCAGCAAGAGACTTGAGCCCTGGCTAGACAGTCTGAGGTTACTGTGAGCCATCACTGAGCCCTGAGGGATTGGAGAAGTCTAGTGTTCTGACCTCGGCATTCGATGGCAACCTGCTTCCCTACTTTTTCTCCATGTTGCAAACTCCTACTAATATAATCAATTGAGCATAATAAATGTAGGCTTAGAAAGGTCCTTGCAATGAGACTTCTCCTTCCTTCAGTTCCCAGGATGGACTGCATGTCACCATCACAAGAAAGAAAAGGAGAAGTCACATTTTAATGACGTCTTTAGTTTTCTCATTTCCCCACAGGAGATTTAATCATCTTTACTCCTACAAAGTTCTTTCTTTTGTTTAACTGGTCATACACAACCATGCTTTCACAATACATAGATGCACACACATGCACAACCACACAGGATGCACACATGTACATACAAACACACTTACACACATACCTGTGACTCAATTTAATTTTATCCTGCTTCAGACCATTGCTGTGACTGATCTCGGCTGACACTGTTCTCCTTTGCAATTCATGTCAGCCAATCCCACTGCCTTCTCCCTACTGTTGGAGCCCCATCTGACTCTCCAACTTCCAGGGCCCTTCCCTTCTTGGTCAGTTACTGGGATTTATTTAACTCTTTGTTGCTGTTGAGTGGTTTTTAGTCATGGCTGACTCTCTGTGACCCCATTTGGAGTTTTCTTGGCAAAGGTACTAGAGTGGTTTGTCATTTCCTTCTCCAGCTAGCAAGTTTCTGAGGCCATACCTGAACTCAGGTCTTCTTGACTCCAGGTCTGGAACTCTATCCATTGCACCACCCAATTGCCCTAGTTAAGTCTTATTCTTCATTATAATCTGAGCTGAATTCATGTGTGTATACAAACACATGTATACGTGTGCATATGTACACACATTCAGATATGTGTATATACATATATATGTATACATGTGTCTGTTGTTGACCACTCTAACTTTCTGGCTTCATCACCCTCTCTCCTCACCCTCTGCCTCATTTTCTCTAATGACTTACATCTCCACTCCTCATTCACCCATTGGCCATCACCCTGAGTACACACACTTCCAAGGTCTTGAATGTCCAGCCTAGTCTGACTAGTCACTCAGGCGTTTACTTCCACTATCTCCACTGAGGCTACACTTCATTTTCAGTGGGGCTGAATGTCTTTTGTCCCATCCTTCCAAAGAATTTTAAAAAAGAGGAAATCTTCCCTAATTGATTAATGGTCAGAGGATATGAACAGGCAGTTTTCAGAGGAATAAATTAAAGTTATCAATAGCCATATGGCAAAATGCTCTAAATTACTATTGATTAGAGAAATGCAAATCAAAACAAATCAGAGGTACTACATCATACCTATGAGATTAAATAACATGACAAAACAGGAAAATGATAAATGTTGGAGAAGATGTGGGAAAATTGGAACATTAATGCTTTGTTGGTGGAGTTGTGAACTGACCCAACCATTCTGGAGAGCAATTTGGAACTATACCCAAAGGGCTATAAAATTGTGCATACCATTTTACCCAGCAAAACCATTTCTAGGTCTGTATACCAAATATATAATAAACATGGGAAAAGGAATTTTACCAAGAAATACAAAAATATTTATAGCAGCTCTTTTTATGGTGGCAAAGAATTGGACATTAAGGGGATGCCCTTTGATTGGGGAATGGCTAAACAAGCTGTGTGTATCAGTGATGCAGTATTCACAATGCCTACAGTAACTATAAATATGCTGATATAGTTATTAATCACAAAATGGAACAGGCTCTCTACATAAGAAATATAGATAGTGCATTCATTTAAATACCAGAAGACTGAGTCCCAAAACCAGAAAGTCAAAGCCAACCCAGTAGTGATGAAGTTGGCACATGTGGTCAAAGCAGTAAACACCCA
>JAQQSV010004701.1:0-14755 GCA_028646515.1 Pseudochirops corinnae | reverse complement strand
TGGGGGAAGAGGGGGAGAAAATATGTAACTCAAAATCTTGTGGAAATGAATGATGCAAACTATAATAAAATTAAAAAATTAAAAAAAAACTAGAAAAAAAATAAAATAAGGTGACTAAACTACATGATCTATAAGGTCTCTTCTAGCTGTTATGTTTCATAATTAAATATATATGTAGGATCCATTGACACCAAGAGTGATTTAATCTCTAGAGTCTACAGGGACTGGCTGCTGAGTTACTAAAGATTTCACAGATAGACTCAATAGTACTAAGGAATTTTAATGGATATTATCACTTTGCTTAATACCTAAAACATACTTATTGCTTAAAGAGCATGATTTGAATATTGTTGCAATGCATATATTTATGCATTTAATATATTTTATTGGCTTATTGTTTACTGAAGAAGCAATGATACATAAAAAATATCTCTTGCTTGGGAATTTGAATTATTAGCATTAGAGTTTTATTCATTAAATATAAACACACATTTTTTAGTTCCTGGGGATACTTAAAGGACAGTTCTAAAATATCATTTTGCCCTTTCAGGTCACCAGGATTGTTACTAAGTGTTTAAACAGTGGTGTATCAGACACCTAGTGATTGGAAAGAGTTAACCTTCTTCTCAGTGCACCAAAGGCATTTCTTGTTCACTCATCAGAGCTAACCCATAACATTATTTAACAGTCACAGCAATGAGAGCAGTGGTGCAAGCTATATTTTGGAGAAAAAAATGAAAGATGAGTCATTAGCCTCCTGTGGTTACCCAGTACTACATCAAAAGTGCTAAGTTTCATAGTCTGCACAGTAGAGAAAAAATACGATTTTTGTAGTGTTCTTGTTAAAATATGATTTTAATCAGAAGAACATTGGTTGCTTTAAAGACTTATCTCTAGTGATGGCACTATATTCTTGTAGAACACCCTCTGCACAGTGAGATGGTTAATAAGAGAGGTGCATTGCAAACATAAAATGCAATTATATCATTATGTATTTTTTTAATTAATACTATTTAAATGATCCTCATTAACTCCGTTTTCTGGTAACCAAAGAAAAAACACAAATTTCATTCTGTACAGAAAGTATATGGTTATATAAGAGTAGATTGATAGGATGCTTTTAAAGTGGAAGATGTTAAAAACACTTAAATGAAGAAGTCTCTTAAAAGAGGGTTAAAGATACTTGCTCCTAACAAAGACAAACTAAAGAAAAACTGTCTGTCTATCTATGCATATATGCATATGTAAATATTTGCATGTGTATATATGCATGTTTTCCTTGAATATGCATGGGTTAATTGTATGTTTATACACACAATCAACATATATATATGCGAACACACATATATCAACCAATCAGTCAATAAGCAAATGTCAATTAAAGAGTTCATTATTTTCCAGTCAAAATATTTGGCATCATGAAATAATATCTGCTAATGAGAAGCTCACATTATACTGAGGTAGACAACAAACGCATGTATAGATATGTACATAATAGATATAACTACAAAGTAGTTTCAGAGGGAGGGTATTATCTGTGTTCAAAGTAAATGTCTGTAGTGTTTTGACTTTCATTAAAATAGAATGGAAACAAGTAGAATTCAATTTTCTTTAAGGCAAGGATAATTATTATTTATTATCATAGCACCAACATCTTGTGCAAAGTCTGGTACATAGTAGGTGCTTAATAAATGTTTGAGCAGATTTGAATAAAAAACACACTACATATTCATATTTTGACTCAAACTGTTTCTACACAGGATAGTCAAGTCTTGGATATAGTGACAAATAGCTCTGTCCCCTCCCCCTTATTACTATCTTCTCCCTTAATACAGGTTAATAGTTATGAATTATCATCTAGTCAGTTAATAGAAATGTGTAATCTGACAGACACTTATTAGTGTAAAATAAGAGATGAAATATCCCAGCAAAAGTTATAATATACTTTAATGAAATTCATATATATAGTATGATCGTATTTTAATATTAATAAAATATATTCATGCTTTAAAATAGACAAAGTAGAAGATTAGATAGATAGATTGACTGACAGATAAAAAAATCATTCCTTTTCCAAAATTTTGGGAGGCAAAAAGAAGTATCTGTATAGAAAATTGTTATTTCCTCTCCACATGAATATAGTTTGATTATTAAACTTTTTAATTAATTTATTTGACTGAACTTTTTTTAAACATCAAACTTTAATGGTAAATGGTTAGTCAATAAAGCTTTAGCTTAAGACCTCACATCCCTTTCAAATCAATTTCTGTTTTGAAATTTAAATTTTAAATATTCTCCTTGTCACATATGAAAATTGAAAAGCATATGTTGGACATGAACAGATTGCACACATAACACACAAAGAATGATTCAAGATAAGTTGCATAAAAAGATTTATCAGGAAATGAATTATTTGAAAAATATTATAATTTGGGTATCTGGCAGCAGTGACAGATAATCTATGGACAGGAATGACATCATGGTAATGTCAAGAGAACTACAGGAAGGCTCTGAGCATATTTTATAATGAAGTTATGGGAAAATGTGGGAACACTTTACATAGGATTGATTGTCATAGGTATGTTCTGATCTTCATCACTGGGTGAAATACACACTGATCAATCTGGAAAATGGATCACAGAACTATATATATATATATGTATATATATATATATATTATATATATATATATATACATATATATATATATAATATATATAATAATGATGAAAATGCCTAATTAACAACTAAAGTGATTTCTTCTAAAGTGATACCAAGTATGGTATCATACTTGATGACAAAGTCAAAAGATTGTTAGGAATTAAGAAAAAGTGCTAGCCAGAAAAGATTGCATAGATGCTCAGACAAGCAACCCTCTATCACTTTATGAGAAACTGATGGGGGAAATGAGAGAGAGTAAGTATTTATTATCACCTTCTATGTGCCAGCAACTATGTGAAGTGCTTTACATATATTATATTATATTATATATAATATATATTAAAAAAAATATATATATATATTTAGTTTTAAAGGATATCAATGACCAGATAGCCCAAAAGGAAAGACAAAAGGACTATTAACTATACTAACTATAGCACATAATAACACTTTTGAGGACCTCCAAGAAAAGGAACCCAGTCACCTTTGACAGACCATTCTACTTTTAGATAATGTTAATTGTTAGAAAATATTCTTTTTATCAAGCCTAAATGTGCTTCTTTGCAAAAGTCCCTTTAATCCTTCTAGCTCTGATATTTGGGCCAAACAGATCACATTTAATCCTTCTTCATGACACTTTTTGAATACTAGTCATATGTTCAAACCTTTCTTCTTCAGTTTCTCTAACAGTTCCCCAAATGACAATATTGAAGTTTGTTGGGAATTGATCTGTCTTCAAATTAATTCTGGTTCTCTCATCCAAAGTTTATAGAGCAAATAAAAATATAAATCAATAACAAAATTAAATAGATAAAATAAAATACAAAAATTGATACCCACGGAGTGTAAGTGACTAGCTCCTCATCATGAATAGAAAGTGTCAGAGGTGGGATTTACACCCATGTCCTCTGAGTCCAGAAGCAATGTTTCATGGAATGTTACATATTTGTTCAATTGAATTTTATTCATAACATCAGTACGTGATTATTTTACTTATCATACAAATTCTTTACTCCATAATACTTATAATTTAATCTTTCTATTTATATTTTTCTTGTTTTCTTTTTTTCCATTAAAAAATATTTCTGTGAATCAAGACCTAACTTTTCAATGTATATTAATGTTGCATACCAATGTCTAATTGTATCCCAAGGTAAAAATATACCTACTCAGCAAGTACAAGTGTTCAATATATCCATTTATTATATTAGTAAAAATTTATTTTGTGCAGTCAGCATTTAAAAATCAGAGTAGATATGATTTTCCAAATGTTTTTTGTCATTTGTCACCTCAAGTAAAGAATGAGAAATGATCTGGGAAACAGGCTGCCAACCTTCTGTGCCATATAGAGTCACTGACAGGCAGCAAACTTTTCTAGGCAGTATTAGTCTAGTACTAGATTTTTTTAAATTGTCATGAAATCCAATTTCTCATGAAACAAAACGGATGGACTTCCTTTATTTTTAAATGCTGTACTGTAACAACAAGTCACAAATGTTAGAAGTGCCCCCTTCTAATATTGCAGTGCTTTCAGATTTGATTGAGATTACTCTTCACATGGGTCAGATAGTACAGCAATTTGATCATTGTACCCAAACAGCTGCTCTTATCCTCACCCCATGCTCTAAAGAAACAGCAACCTCTTTGGACCATGCTATATTATGATGGTAATCATTCCTAATGGAGTACAGTTACAAGAAATATATACATCATTCAATTCTGACAATACATCTTCTTTCCATTGAGTAAACAGTGCCCTATTTAGCAAAAATGGTCCCATTCATCTTGATTGCCTTGAACTTCATATGTCATGTCTGCTATACTGATTTGCTATCAGGAGATAGTAGAACATAGGAAAATGAAGTTTGAAAATAACCCTCCTTCCCGTCCCCCCACAATGGGTGCTCACTTATAAAAAGATTTCATGGACTATTTTTGCATTTAAATATCTCAACGTTATCTATTAATTTGTCATGACAATATGTGTATGAATTGAAGATGTTGAAAATAATCTTTACAAACAGAATACATGATATAACAAAAGATGGGTGAACTGTATTTCCTAAATTCCATTGTGACAATACAATTCTGAGCTTAGTCTCTCATTTAGATTCAAGTAGGGCAACCATATACCATGTTTCTTGACTCTTTTTACAGAGAGGGAAATATTCCTCCTTTCCTTTCTACTTCTGATGGACTTCCTCAGTGTTGTGTTTTAGGGGGGGAAAGGTGAAAACTGGATTTTTAATCAGAGGTCCTAAGTTTTTATCATAGTTTTGACATCTATATGTGACCTATGGTAAGTCATTAAACACATTGGATCTCAGTATCCTCATTTGAAAAATGAGGGATTGGCACTTCTGTTCAATAAAGATTCTTGATCAAAAACATGCAGTCTAGTGTTCATACTTCTTTGAAAGCAAAAAAGTAAAAATAGCATAAAATAAAATAATGATGAAAATGCCTAATTAACAACTAAAGTGATTTCTTCTAAAGTGATACCAAGTATGGTATCATACTTGATGACAAAGTCAAAAGATTGTTAGGAATTAAGAAAAAGTGCTAGCCAGAAAAGATTGCATAGATGCTCAGACAAGCAACTCTCTATCACTTTATGAGAGACTGATGGGGGAAATGAGAGAGAGTAAGTATTTATTATCACCTTCTATGTGCCAGCAACTATGTGAAGTGCTTTACATATATTATCTCGTTTGAGACAGGTATCCTGCAAAGCTGTGTATCCAGAAGTAATAAAAAATGCGTATTCTTGCAAGAAAACCCTGGCTCCAGAAAGTCAGAGAATAGACTTCAGAAGCAATGGGAGGTAGGCGTGTAAATGACCAGTGTTGTTTACCTGTGCTAGGGGCAGCTCACAGAATGGAAAATATTAGGCCCATGTGTCCCAAGATTTCTAGCAGTCTGAAAATCACAGAAGCTACCATACATAACATATGATGTAAATAAAGCAGACAATATAAAATACTTAATAAATTGATATAAAATAAGGTATATATGTAATATAAATAAAAATAAGAAAAACAATGTAAAATATACTGTATATGCTATATATGACTTATACATAGTTATTTGAACATTGTCCCATTAAAGTATGACCTCCTGGGTTGGAGGGACTGTCTTTTACTTTTCTTCATATCCACAGTACTTAGCACAATGTCTGATTCATAGTAGGCACTTAATAAATGTTTATTGTCTATAACCATGGAAAATCTAGTACTCTGAACCTCAGTGGTACAGAGGAAACTAAACCGAGAATGTTAAGATCAGTCAAGAAAACCAGGTGAATCAGATGAAAACCAAACACAGCTGATGTTCTCACCTAAGACTCTTACAATATTCCAATTCAAGAACTAAGACTGAAAATATGAGTAAACCACAAAAAGATAGAGATAAGTGAAAAGAATTATAAATAGAACCTAGAATCTCCAAAATTCAATGTAAAAAGAAAAAATCACTCCATAAGAACTGTTAAAAGAGATTCAAAATTTTAAAAAATGAAGTGAATTTTCCATAAGGATTACATGAATATAATGAAATGTTATTATTCCATAGAAAAGAAGAAAAACTAAATTTCTTCACTGACTGGAAAAAATCAACTTTGCAAGTTTTAAGAACTCGTATCAAAAAAGATCAACCACATCATCAGAGAAAGTATAATGTTTTGATTTGTCCTTCATGCTCAAAGAGGATCAAATTGACATCACTAAGTTGGGGTCAAGGCACAGGGTGTCCAACCATTAGGTCAATATGAGCTTGGAAGGATCTACCACTTGTCAGGCACAGATAGTCCATAAGAACATTTGGAGTACAGTCCTCTTTAAATTTTAGTTTATTATAATTATTTTGAATTACTGAAATTTCAATTTGCTCATAGGGTACAACTCCTTCTTTGATCCTGGCATGTCATCCTGAGCAGTCCTGTGCTAGTGTCTCCCATATCTCGCAACCAATTGCCAAGTTTTTTAAAGAGACATAGAGAGTGTCCTTGCATCACTTTTTCTTACCTCCATGTAAGTACCAGTCTTGTGTGAGTTCTTTGTTAAATAGTAGCTTAGGCAGTGATATGTTTGGCATTCAAACAACGTGGCTAGGCCATTAGAGTTTTGCTTTCTGCAGTAGGCTTTCAATGCCTGCCAGGTAAGCTCAATAAAGTACCTCAGTATATAGTACCTTATTTTTCCAGGTGATCTTCAGAATCTCCTAAGTTGATTATTGTCTTTCATATTCAAAGAGGACTAAAATGATAGTACTGTGTTGTGCATCAATATTCTTGACTATGGCTGATCAAACCAATATGAACTTGGAAGGCTCTACCAAAGGTCAGTCACAATATTCCATATGATCATTTGTAATAGAGATGTAAAAATTTGGGCATCTCACATTTATTTTGAGCTACTTCAATTTTGCTTCACTCATAGAGCACAGTGCCTTTTTTGATACAAGTATGTCATGATGGATGGTCCTGTGCCCGCATCTCCTATGTCTCACAATTGATTCCAAAGTTCTTCAGAGATACATTGAGAAAGTCCTTTTATCCCTTCTGATTCCTGTATGAGTACTTGCATTGTGTAAGTCCTCTGTAAAATAGTCTTTAATAAATCATATTTTAGTATTTAAAAAGGGTGACCAGACCATAGAAGTTGTCCTCTCTACAGTAGGGTTTAAGTAGTTGGCTGTTCTAATTGAGAAAGGACCTCAGTATCTGGTAAATGATCTTCCCAGCTGATCTTCAGAATCTTCTTAAGACAATTCAAATGGGATCAATTTAATTTCTTGGCATGGCACTAGTCTAGGTTTCACTGGTATATAACAATAAGGGCAGCACAATGACTCTGTTTGGTGGACAACCTAATAGCTCTTCTTTCTTACATATTCTTTTGGAGACTTCCAAATGCTGAGCTATCTCTAGCAATGCATGCATCAACCTCATCATCTACATATACATTTCTAGAAAATATACTGTCAAGGTCAATGAACTTATTCATAGCATTCAAAATTCCTTTATTTACTCTGAAAAAATGGTTCCACGTATGGATGGTGCAGTGCTGGCTGGTAAAGAACCTGTTATCTTAGTGTTAATTGTTATTCCAAAATGAGCACAAGTGGCAGAGAAACAATCCATGCTCCGTTGCATCTGAGCTTCATTGAATATTCCATATTCTGTGGGGGGCAAAACTTGTGCTGCAACTCACCCTCAACTTTAGTCTTGGTCTGTAGCATTTTTAAGTTAAATATTTTTTTCATCACCTCAGTAGCTGACATTGATACCATTTTTGCCCTTGTTGAAGGTGTCTGAAGACATTGCTGAAAGCATCATGCTAAAATGATCAGAGGAAGCACATAGCCTCGCTTCCTTCCATCATGAATTGGAAAGCACAAGAGCATCGTGCATTATCCACAACCCATGCAAGCATGCCATCATGACACCAGCTTACAATATGGATGAACTTCCCTGGGCAACCAAATTTCATCATGATCTTCCACAGGCCCTGATGACTGATAGTTTAAAAGGTCTTGTTCAGATCAATGAATGCTGTGTACTATTCTTCGCATTTCTCCTGGAGTTTTTGGGCAGAAAACTCTATGTGGACTGTTCCTTGGCCTTTTCAGAAGCTACACTAGTTCTTAGGTAGATGACCATTTTCCAGGTAAAGGAACAGTTGACTAAGGAGCCCTCTGGCAAGAATCTTACTGGCAATGAGTAAAAGAGAGTATCTTCCCACCTCAGTTGTTGTCCTAGGACAACCTATTTCCTTTTCCTTTATATTTATGGACAATGCAGGCATCCTTGATCTCCTTGATCACCCTCTTGCCACATAGTTTAGAATATTTCTGTCAGCTTTTATATGAGCAGTGGACCCCTGCTTTGCATATCTCAGCTAGAAGGGAATCAGTGCCAGGCAGCTTGCACATGAGAGGAGCTTAATGGTATTTAAAAACTCTTCTTCAGTTGGCAGTTCAGTTAGAAAGAAATTGACATCATCCTGAGGTATACAGTCAGTGGTTTCACCATTGGTTGATAATAATCTTTTGAGAATGCTAAGAAAGTGTTTAGTACATCTCTTTATAATCATGTCCTTACCACTGATCACTGTGACTCCAGCTGCACTAAGTAGTGGACATGTGCCAAAGGTCTTTGACCCTTAATAGCCTTCAAGGCATCATAAAAATGCTTTGGATAGTTACTATCACTGTAAAATTAAACCTCCTCTGCATTCTTATTGAGACAAGAACTTTGCATCTCTCTAAGATTTACTTGTACTTTACTTTTGATGGAGTTAAAATTCTTGATTTTCATTAGTAGCTTCTGAATTTCTCCATAATTTTCATCAAACCAATCTTGATGTTTGCATGTGTTCTGACCCAGATGAGTAAATGGGGTGCTGCAAACCAAATCTCTGAAAACTGTACATTCCTTTTTGCTTCACTGTTACCAGCAGTATTTTGTCTCAGCTTTTCCTCCAAGTAAGTAACAAACTGTTCATATATGGAAAAGAGCTTTAATCTATTGATGTTGAATCTTCTGATAGTTATCTTGCTTTGAGGCCAATGCTTTTGTTGAATGGGAATATTTAACTTGGAAAGGAAAAGTCTAGCATTGTCTAGCACATTGAGACAAACATTGCCTTTGTCACTCTCATATTCTGTATTTCTTCTCTACACAATGACAAAGTCTATTAAATGTCAATGTTGCTTGCAAGAAGCTTTACTGCATTATGATAAATATTAGACCATATTGATGAATGGAAGGTCATTAGAAACACTAGTATTCTATAGTAAGTCACTGTGCCTGTTACTCTTTCCCATTCTATTACTCCCAAGGATTCTCTGCAATGTCTGATAGTCTGTACCTAAGCTTGAATTAAAGTCACTCAGAATTACAAGCTAGTTCTTCTTTAGCACATTGATGATGAAAGTCTCCAGATATTCATAATTATTTTCTTTAGCCTCATCAAGTTTCATCATAATGGGAACACATGTACTAATGATGGTGATCTGACATTTTCCTGCAAAAGGCAATGACATTGTCATGAAACTGTTGTTCAATCCTTTTGGAAAACATACACAATAGCTGACTAAATTATATTTATTGCAAAACAAGTTCCATGACAGTTGCCATCACCATTGAAACACTAGAAAAACATGTATCTAGCTCCAGCTTCAGTAAGCTGGCCTTCATTTGTCAACCTTTTTTTTTCATATAGGGCTACTATTTATATGTGAAACTTGCTAAGTCCTCTTGTAACAGGAGCAGTTTGTCTTCACAATCTACTGGATTTCTTGTTCTTCATAAACATGCACATATTCCATGTACCAATGGTGAGTAGAATTATACACTCAAAAGTTTTTTGTAATTTTTTTTGTGTGTGTTTCCAGCACAGAGCGGAATGCCTGCCTTTTGTGGTAAGCAGACCAAGGTTAGGTTAGGTGAAGCAGACAATTTTTATGGTAAACCTTCTAGCCTCTTATGACAGGAGGTGAGCAACATTCTTAAGAAGGTTACTCAGAAACCCAAGAAGCTTCCATACGTCACTGCTGATTCAATCTGATGATAAAACACTATGGCCTGGGCTCTCTGTGTACAGGATTGGGACTACAGCCCTCATTGTATCTGCCCCTGTGGCTTTATCACTACTTCATTACCACAGTATTTAAGGTAGGAAAATAGCAAGATATTAAATAATAAATAATAAAATAGCAAAATAGTGTAATAATAAAATGATGAAATTATGAAATTATTAAGTCGTAAAATAATAAAATAATGAAGTACTAAAATAGTAAAATGCTATAACTGATGCTCTTCGACTCTTACATAAATTGGATTTAAGTGAGGCAGAGTTGCATGAAGTTGTCAGCCCCACTCTGTTTTCTAGAATCTCAGACTCCATTAGCAAGACAAATGACAAGATGACTGGCAATGAATTAAGATGTAGTGGATAACGTTGGCCTCTTCAGTGTCTGCCCAAGCTTTAAACATTCCACAGATCCTGCTTTGGCCCTCTTAAGGGCTTATTGAAACAAAATGTTTACATCCCCTGATTCCACCAAAAAGATCTTCACATAATTGATGTAGAAACCTTCCTAACACACCAACAGATTTGAGGCCCATCAGTTATCCTTAAATGTAACCATAAGTAATTTAGAAGGTACTTGATGCTTAGTAACTAAAAGCTAAGTACTGCTGTGAAAGAGGTAGAGTGTGAATTCTTGTCTACTGTGTGAAAAAAAAAAAACCAGAAGGTGTGAACTCTGTCTCCTGTTGCTGACTGGCAGGAGGGAGTTGGCTGAGACAGGAAGCCAGTGTGTATGTGTATGTGTGTGTGTGTGTGTGTGTGTGTGTGTGTGTGTGTGTGTGTGTGTGTGTATAAGAAGAGTTCCAAGGACAGAGAAGCAGAATCAAGAATTTTCCTCCTGGCCAGCTCCTGGTGGAAGGAGCAGAATTTTCACAGCATCTGGGAGCTGGGCTGCTACTGGACTGATAACTTAGTTGGAGTTTTCTATGAGACCAGAATCTGGTGAAGGCTGAAGTTGCTGACAAGAAGGCTGCCTGGAAGCCTGAGATTTCTTCTGGCTCCTAGGGCCACCTGAACTGCTGGAGGACTGAAGAAGCATGACCAGGATAAAACTTTGTTTGTTGGTAGTTTGGTTGATGCTTGAGTTCCTGGCAACAAAAGTTGTGAAGGGTTTGAGATGTGCTGGACCCTGTGAACTTCAGTGTGTACCAGGAACTGCTCAAAGGACTGGACAAGGAGCTGGGAACTGTCTGCCTCTGAATCCGGGTGACTGTTTGGTGGATTCTGGTAAGAGGTGGGACCATGGAAGGGGATCCAGGGTATCTAAGATACCACCACAAGTCAAGATGAAAAAAAGGCATCTCCTTAGATATTGAATGAGTGATGAAATTTAAGTTTACTAGACACAGAAGGGTGGAGGGTTTGTGTAATTTTCTAATGATTATATTTAGTGATTAATGATACTTAGTAATTGTGAATCTGGATAAATGACTGATTAAGTTAATCTATAATTGCCCCATGAGTGGAAGATCCATTATTTTATTGTGAAATGACTGAATGATTAAATAAGCAGGGTTTCCCCCCTTAGGGAAACCAGATGATTATCCTTTTGTTCTTTGTTCTAAATATTGTGGCCACTGTAGTGAAAACTATGTGGCCATTCTAATGTTAAGTTGTTGTGAACATTATATTGTAATTTTCTGTGATAAGATGTAATGTGAATATTATACAGTACCTTGATTTTCTGAGAAAATTTGCCTTGATTTCTAATGGAATAAATGGAGTATTCACTCTACTATGTAATCAGAACCTTAAAAGCTGTTCACAGTAGCATTCTTTTGGGAATTTGCCAGTGCATGGCATTGCATTAACCTAGTTTAATCTGGGTCTACCAAGAGGCTTTACCAGGGTGTGGCCTCATGTACATGCTACAGTTTTTTAGAGACACTTGTGAGATCTATGTGGAGAGTGGACACCAAAGGCGGATGCACATCCTTGAAAAGGATTTGGTAGACTTCATACCAGAGGTACTAGACCTCTCTTGAGTACCTCATGAGCCCTGAAGCTATGACATGAAAATATTTTATTCATCTCTTGGCAGAGGAGAGATCAAATGAAGATGTGAGGATATGTATTTTAGAACATGACCATGATGTGGATTTGTTTTATTGGACTTGAATTATTTGTTATATTTTGTTTGTTTGTTTTGTTACTTTTAATTTGTGAGTATTATAAGATTGTGGAGAGGTAGAGATAACAATGCCAAAGAAAATTTAAAAAAAATAATAAACATATGGTTAATTAAGCCAGTTAAAAATATTTTCCTCTCTTCTTCCTATTAGTTATAAGCACTGATTTTGAAGCAGCATGATTCATACCACTGATTTAACATATTCCTCATATCAAAAAAATGGAAATTACCCAATTTAGACTGAAAAAATAGTATGCCAATGTCTCCTAAGGACACAGTGGTTTTATGTTGTAGAACTCAAATAGGATTAATAATTGTCTCAATAATAACTTTGTTTAAATAAATAATATATACTTTAGTTCTATTTTTACTTGCAGGTACTCTCTTGAAGAAGAAGAAATTGATAGAGAAATGAATTTGAGTGGATGGTAGATATAAGCAATTATTATTTACATAGAATTTTATATATGTTGAAACCCATTTTAATATGTCTTTATTATGAGCATTTGTACATTTAATAGGTCATTGATAAGCAAAAGTTATATAGTACAGACTTTTCCAAAAGAACATATAGGGTAAACCTCTAGGTAACACATAGACAGACTGATATTTAATTTCACTCTTAGCAAGAGTAACACATGATTCATTCTCACTTTGCATCCAAGGATTATTAATATATATAAGGTTGACTGTAGGCTGAATTGTGAAGTAGACAAAGTATATTGTCAGTACTTCTTTTCTCATTTTGACAATTGCACCCATACTCTCAATACTTTCTGGAAACTATGAGTTCCTCTGCTTAGAACTCCACATGGAACTGTGGGGCTCAGGTGCCAATTGGTCAGAGCCACAGTTTGGCTAACAATATAAGATTGAAAATGGCTGGAAGCAAGACCAGAAAAGCCACTCAATTCCCTTACAACAGAAAGTGGTAATGCTGAATGACAAAAGGAAGGAGAGCAAAATGATACCTTGAGAAAAAAAATATTCCATGTGGATTTGTCTAAAGTGAAGTTTTCAAAGCACCCCTCATTTTATCCCTCACATCATGGGTCATGCCTAGGAAGAATGTACTTTGTCGCAGCTGTGATTTCTAGAAAGTGTTGCTGATTAAACTAAAAGAAAAAAATCACATAAAATAGCAAACAAGAAGTATATGCTAAGAATTGTTTTGTAAATGGTTGATGATATTGAGGGTGATATTTCATCAGGAAAGTGATAAAATAAAAATATTAAAATAAGTTTGTTTATTGCTTTATGACTCAATTTTCACTCAATGCTTCATCCAAATTTCAATGTATCTTTTATAACATGGCTATTACATTTTCAACTGATACAGATCATTCCTTCTCATTATGTAATACTCTTGTCAAGTATTTTCCAATAAATCCTCCAAAAAATTTATTCAACATGTCCCTTGACATCTTTTGATTCTTTTAACATTAATTAAACATACTTAATTGCCTGAGCCCAAACTACTTGATTCAAGCATCCTATTTCCATATAACCACTTAGCAGTTAGATAGTTAGATTAGCTTTAATGAAAGAATACACACTTCAAAGGTCTATCAGAAACAAACATACAAATATTTCTATCAAAAGTTAGGGGACATAATTCACCCCATCTACACCCTAGGTCTCTGGGGGAAGAAAAGGATTGTGATTCAGTTTCTATATCGCAAATTCCAAAAAGTTCCAAATGCATAGGAATTTCCCCTTCTTGCCTTGCTCAGTTTTTCAGGGTTGTCCTTCTATGTTGAGAGTAAGCATCTGTCCTGGAATCCAAGATGGTTTAGACTGGGGTGTATAAATGAAAACAAATGAAATAAGAATAAAAAAAAAATCTCAAGTCAGTTTCTTACAGGATCTGATAGGAAGAAAAAGTAGCCCTTTCCATATCACGTTTAGTACATAATGTACAATATGTGGTAGAATAAGATATTCATCACTGTATGCAATCAGAGAGAGTTATTATTCCTCTATAAAGGAAATTTCCATATAGAAATAGCTGCATTTATGCAGCCAATGGAAAGAGGATACTCCTACCCACTTGATTGGGAACATTTCCCAGAAGTAGCTCCCTGGCATATGCCACATGGTGTCTCCATCTTGAGTGATCTGGACATGCATTAAAGTTCTGCTATGCCTTGAAATTTAGTTTAAGTAACACCTTTTACATGATATTTAATTATGTAACATGCATCTGTGTATGTTAGGTATTATGTGAATATGTGTATACACACATGTATTATGTACATGTATAAGTGTGTATGTGTGTATGCATATGTATATGTGTAAATATTTCTACACATAGTATGTACATATATCTCTAGACAGTATAAATATGTGTGTGTATCATATACACACACAC
>JAQQSV010004700.1:0-14755 GCA_028646515.1 Pseudochirops corinnae | reverse complement strand
ATAAACCACCCCTTGAATCTTGCCTTCTGTCTGACTCATTCTTCCTGTTGGAAGCCGGTGATCACCGAAGACCTGAAGGGTAAGTGAGGGTTGTAGGGCTAGTCAAACATATGTCCCTGGGCTTGTGGCAGCAGTAGAGCCCGTGACAGAAGTTGACAAGGATAAGAATGGGAGAAAGTATTCGCATGCCTTGAGTGGAGAGTCTGGAGAGTGTGGAGCCTGCAGAGGAATGAGACATGGCTGGTCTGGGCACCCAGCTTAAGTGGAAGTCCTTAATGGGAGAAGGCATCCAATGAAAGAGAGGGAAAGAGCAGCTGCAGGAGTGGAGAAGGCTTCCTCTTGTGTATAAATTCTAAGCTTTCAGTGAGGTTTCAAAATGAAGTGGAAAAAGAAGGTAAGTCCAGAATGCCACCTGGAGAAGAACAAGGCTGAGGCGAGGCAAAAATGGGTCAGAGAGGTTGAATTATGTGAGTCTGTAGGAGGGAGGCCGAGTCTTGATTTGAGGGCAGTGTGGGAAAAGTAGTAGGATCATAGGTTTAGAGCTAGAAGGGACTTTAGGAGTTATTTGGATCCAATTCCCTCATTCTAAAAATCAGAGAACAGACTTAGACAGGTTAAGTACTTGAGTATGGTTACACAGCTAGGAAATGTCAGAGCTATAGTCTGAACTCAGCTTTTCCCAAGTTTACTATGATATACATTATACCACATGTCCCTCTCTTACTAGGGAGCAATAGCCCCTATGTTATGAGTCCCCTATAGTACTGGTGAATACAGACACTCCTAGCCCTCTGTGCATCAAAGGCCTGAGGGACAATATGTAGGTTCTGGGTCCTTCTCCCTTCCTTCATGGCAATATCATATTTGGGGAATAATAATGAAGACTGAATATTCCAGTAAATATGAAGAACTGAGACATTGTATGCAGACAGGCACTGGGTCCTAGTCACCTTCATATAAAAGTAACAATTTTGGGGAACAATAATGAATGAGAAAGTCTAAACAGTTTCTGTACTTCTGATCTTCCATTCCTTCTTTCCTCCCTTCCTCCTTCTCTTCCTTCTTTCCTTTTTTCTCCCCTCCCTTCTTTCCTTTTTTCCTTCCTTCTCTCCCTGTCATCTCCTATTCCTCCTCCTTCACTTTCTTCTTCTCTCTCTAACTCTATATATCCTTTTATCCAGGCAAGATTTTCCTTTGTGAATGTCATAGTCTCGAGACCTCTGTGATTTTGGACAAAGAAAGAATGCCTTAGGAGATGCAAGCGGAATTTGGAGTGCCAATGAAATAAGTGGCAATGGTGTGAATGCCAGGGTGGCAGTAAGTAGATCTCTAACAATTTGTATAAGTGTAATAATTATTACTTGTACCACCTATCTCAGAGTATTGCTTTAAAGAAAATCACTCTGTAAAGTATAAAGTTCTATATAAATTCTTATTACTTCTGAGAGCCATCATGGTGCAGGAGATAGAAAGGTGGCCTTGGAGTCAGAAAGCCCTGGGTTCAAGTTCCACCTTTAGCAAATACTGGGCCATGTGATTATAGTCAAGTCACTTAACTTCTCACTACCTATAGTAAGTTATGACAATTGAACCCCAGGTATTAATCTGAATACGTAGAGGAATTTCCACAAGGAATTTTCGCATCTTTTATATACTGATAAAATATCAAGTCTAGCAAAAGTGTGTTTATATGTGTACATATATGCACACATGTATACACATATATATTTATATGTAAATATTAGGTATATGTGCATATATCTATACCTGCATATATGTATTGTCCATATATATACTTGAGTATACATGTCTATACACATGTGTGTTTAAAACAAATTCTTAAGTTTGGAGGAGTGCCCATACCCTTTGAGGGATGATTATAGAGTAACTCAACTGCATTATTTATAAATGAAGAAATTGAGGTTCAGAAAAATAACCTGCCCAAGATCCTAATCACAACCCCCACCCCCTACACAGACACACACAGACACACACACAGACACACACACACACACACGCAGAGTATACTAGCAGTCCAGATTGAAACCGAGGACTTTTGCCTGTCAATCTAACACTTTTTCCATTATACCACAACTACATGTCCTTAGAGAGAAGTGTTACTTACTGGATAGAGAATAGGACTTAAGATTCTAAAGGCATGGTTTGAATCCTGCTTCAGATATTTACTATCTATATGATCCCGGGCTAATCAATTAACCTTTCAGTTTCAGTTTCTTCATCTGTAAATTGGAGATAACAATAGCACCTCCCTGGCAGGGTAGTTGTACGAAACAAATTCCAGCTCTAATCTTATGATTTCCACATTTGCAAACATGGATGTGTGTATAGATACATATACACACACACATAACATACATACATACACATACACCTATTAGACATCTCAAGCTGGATGTCTTGTGGATCTTAAATTCAACATGTCCAAAACTGAACTCATTTTCCTCAAACCCTCTACTCTTCCTAACTTCTTAGCACCATCAACTGTCTGTCATCCGGGCTCAGAACCTAGGTGTCGCCCTTGCCCTTGACTCCTCAACCTCGTATAGCCAATCCTTGGCCAAATCTTTTTATTTATGCCTATCAAACTGATCTTCCAAAGAGGTCTGACCATGTCGTCTTCCTACTCAATAAACTCCACTGGCTCCCTCAGGATCAAATATAAAATATTCCACTTGGCATTTAAGCCTTCCTATACTGCCAGTCTTCTTACAGTTCACTCTCCTCCCTCCTCTCCACCAGTGACATTGTCCCTCCATGCTGCTCCTCAAACAAAACACTTCCGTCTCCAGCCTCAGATTATTTTCACTGGGTGTCCTTCATGCCTGGAATTCTGTCCCTCTACCAGCTTTCCTGACTTCCTGTAAATCCCAGCTAAAAACGCATCTTCTGCAAGAAATCTTTCCAGTCCCCCTTTATGTTGGATCTGGAATTTTTTCCAATGTATCCGGTGGATAGATAAGTAGAGAGATAGATAATTAGATAGTATACAATTGCTCACGTATTGTCTATCATCAGAGAACTTCCTGGGAGTAGGGACTACTTTTGTCTTTGTATCTTCAGCCCTTAACAGTGCCTGGTAGACAGGATTTGGACTCAGGTCTTTCTGACTACAAATTTAGCACTTCTTGTACTACTAGCAGCCTTTTTAAGGGGCTTCTTTTTTATTAGTATCAGCATACTTGAGTACAAAGAGGCACAACACCAGAAATCAGCTATCATTGATCTACAAGCCCCTGTTAAGTGTCGACCAACAATCAGTAAACACTTGTTGACTTAACTTGACTCTAAACTCCTTTTCCAGGTCTAGACCCATAATCTGTGTAACACTAACGTACGCTTGCACATGTGTGTACGTCGTTTGTCGGTGGAAGAACTCACAACCCACAGAACCACTTACAGATAACCCTCTAAACTCCCAGGGCCGGAGCCAAAGCCAGAGCCAGTGACGCCCCGCCCCCGCAGAAAGGACGGGGGGGGAGGGGAAATGCAAAAAGACTGCGCTTGCGCAATCAGTGCGCCGGGCTTCCAAGATTCACGCTCCACCCTTCTATTCTCCCCGCCCTTTCGGCAGTGCGCAGTCGCAAAAGAAGCACGCTCCGGTAGAGGGCTAGCGTCGTAGCAAGTTTTCTTGTGGTGCTTCCGGTCGGCTGGAAACGTGGGCTTCACAAGCTTCACTTCCTGCGGAAGCCGGTTCGGGCAGTTGGGGTAGCGGCTTGCGGCTTCCGAGGCGGGGGCGGCCGTCTCTGTCTCTCTTTCGTGAGCGCGCGGCCTAGCAGCTATGAAGATCACGCGGCAGAAGCACGCGAAGAAGCACCTCGGCTTCTTCCGATACAACTTCGGCGTCCGGGAGCCGTACCAGCTGCTGCTGGACGGCACGTTCTGTCAGGCGGCGCTGCGAGGCCGCATCCAGCTCCGCGAGCAACTGCCCCGCTACCTCATGGGGGAGACGCAGCTCTGCACCACCAGGTGGGCCTCGGCTCCGGGTACTGGAGGGAGCGGGCCAGCTGGGATGGAATGGGATGGGACGGGACGGGGCGGGGAGGTGCAGCGGGCCGGGGGGCGGAGTCAGGATCCGGGGTTCCGAGCTCACCCGCCTGTCTGTGTGACGCTGCGCGAATCCTCAACCTCTCCGAGCTTCAGTTTCCTCTTCTGTAGAATGGGAATAACAACATATTTTACGTGTGTGTATGTGTGTGTATGAGGGACTTTGTCAGTCATGAAGAATTGCTCAGATTGGAAACGTTGAAGTGTTATTTACTCTGCAGAAAGAAAGTGGCCCTATTTAAGTGGCATGAAAATCTCTGGTTGGGGGCCGGGAATGGAGGAGGGCGGGGCAAGTATTTTAATTTGACAGCGTCCTCTTCCAGCCTAAGGTCCTCTCTCCGGCCTGACCCGTGCATCCATTTTGGTTCCAAGGTTGCATTGGATTCCGTAAAGACTCTACCAGAGGACCCAAACCTAGCATTTATTGTAGCGCTTTCACTTATTCGAAATGGAACGTTGTCTCATTTGAGCCTCCCTACCACCAGGAGGTAGGTGTCACTGTTACTGATTGGGAAATTGAGGATGAGAAACCGAAGTGCCTCAACGACCTGTGAGGCAAGGCTGACCGTGAAGATGGTAACACTGGCATCACAAGCCTGCTGAGTGAGGCGGGATTTGAACTCGGATCTTTTAGACTCCAGTACTCCATGTACTGCTGCGCCTAGCTACCTTTGAAAGGCTTCCTTTTTCTTTTTAGGACAGGCTGACTTGAGTGCAAAGAGGTACATCACCAGAAAGTTAGCCATTAGTCAGTTGATCAATAAGCATTTGTTTAGTGTCAACCCTGTGCCACTATGGCAGGTGGTAAGGATACAAATAAAAAAGTGAGATAGTCTAAGAGATTATTTTTGCTGTAGAAACAGCCTAGGGCATATAAATGACAGTCTGAAGTACTTAGGAGATGAAATTTCAGGTCTTGTTGACTGTTGTGTAATATTTATAGAATAAGAGATTAAGCTGTTTGTGGATAGGAAGAGACCCTTTCTTCATTCATTTAGCACATTCATTAGACACTTTCTGAGGACTGTACTGGACAATTGGAAATGTACAGACCTTAGGAAAAATGTTTCTGCCTTCATGGAATGTCCTTATTCCTGGAATGTCCTTTCCCAGTTAACTTGTATTTCTACCCATTCTTTAAATCCCAACTCAAGTGACCCTTCTTGAGGCCTTCTCATAGATTCCTTGGTGATAAGGTGTTTTTTTCTCCTTGTACCTTATAAAGCACTTTATTTCCCATCTCTCAAATGCACTCATCATGCTATTTGAGTTTTATTGTTAATTATCTGTGTAGGAGGGCAAAGTGTCTTATCTTTAGAGTTGGAATGAGAATGTCATTCCAGAAAACATGTAATCCAACCACTTCCTTTTAGAGAGGAAAATAGGCCCAGTGAGATTTAATGACTTAAAGTTATTCTTCAATATGTTACTTATCCACATCCATCACCTGCCTTGCCATTACCTTTTGTGTGATAAGCATTTATAAATCTCCAGATACTGTAATGTTACTCATAGCATTGATTATTGGTAGAATAGTGTTATTTAAAAGAGGGCCTTTTATTTCTTGGGGACGTTTGAGGTTATTAGAGAAGCTTTCCAGTAAAAAGCAATTCAGGATGTTTTCCTCCTCTTTAGTTGTGGGCCCAACTCATTTTCCATTTGAACTTCTTATTTTATATACATTCGTATTAGGGCAAAGACAAGAACAATATCAAATTTGAAGAAAATGAATATTCAAGGATGACATTGTACTGGCAATCCAACACAAAGTCACCCCCAAACAGGAACATCTTGGGGAACCTTACTATCTGGGGAATCCCTCCTTGATTTGTAGTCTGCACTAGATCTTCTCCAACACAGTGTTAATAATATCTTGGGCAAGTATAAATCTCCCTTTCGAAGGCCTTGCCTTATCAGATTTATTGAATAAAGTTATTTCTTCCAAGGAATAGTCAATGGTCATCATTTTTAGATGGGTGACACCTTGTAAAAGAGCCTATAAAGGCAGTGTTTTGTAATCAAAAATAATAAACACAATGGGATCTCATATTCCCTGCATCTTTGACTTAACTGTGGAATGATAAAGATCTGGTCCTTTGTTGAATATGACTTTTGAAAGCCTGCTTGCTCCTATCTAATGTTCTCATAGAACATGCCCTTATATCCATATATGTTTATTTCACATATACATTATATATAATAAGCATTTCATTTTACTTAAATTGTAATTATATTTGATATGGTTTTTCCCTCATGCATTCTGGCTTCCAACTTTATCACTCACTTAAAACTATTATTTCTAGTTACCTCTTTGCCATTTGGCAAGAACAGTTTTCTCATTTTTTCTACTCAATTTCTCATTTTTTTCATTTTTCACTTTTTTCTGATGTCTTTTTGTCATTTGACGCTATTCCACTTTACCTCTTCTCCTTTCTGTGTTTTTTTCTTCATTCTCCTACCTGACTGTGCCTTCTCAATACTCTTTAACTGGTTCATTGTTCATATCTTATCCATTAATTGTACATGTACCTCAAGAAACTGTCTTTTTTTTTCTGTGCTCTCTTACTTAGTGACCAATTAACTCACATGGTTTCAAGGATAATTTCTTTGCAGGTCTCAGTTCTGATTTCCAGCAGCTCATTACTAACTGCCTATTGGATATTTCAATTTGGATATCTCATAGATAGATATCTCAAATTTAATATGTCCAAAGTAGAGCTTATGTATTCTCTCCAACTCTCCTGGTTTTGTTTTTTAACTAATTTCCTTATTTTTGGCCCAGGATACTCCTGTCCTAATCAACCACATTCACGAACTTGTCATCCTTTACTTCTTACTTTTACACACTCCACATATCTAATTAGTCATCAGATCTTACCATTTCTAATGTATAACATTCTTCTCTCCACTCACATTACCACCGCTTTGACTCAGGCTCCAGTCAACTCTCTTGGACTATTGCAGTAGCCTACTAATTACTAAACTTGTGAATATGAATTATTTATTCTTTCTGTTCGTATTTTTAGCTGCTAGCACAATGCCCAGCACAAGGTAGGTGCTTAATAAATGTTTATGGGTTTGACTGATTAGTCTCTCTTCCTCAAGCTTCTTGCTACTCCAATCCATTCTATCATATAACAACCAAAGTAGCTTTTGTGGAATGTTCATCTGACCATGTCATTCCCCCTCCCCTCTCCCACTCAACAAATTTTGGTCTTTTTATCTCTGGGATCAAATATAAACTCTGTTTGACATTTAAAACTTTTGACAAACTGACCACCTTCTTTCTTCTCTAGTCTCTATACATTATTCCCCTTCATGCCCCTTTTTGACATATGACAGTAAAAACAGGTCATATTAAGAATGTGCCATATCAGGCTACTTAGGGTGTACTGCCTTGTCTTCTAACTTCTTGTACTCCCAGGCTTCCCAGTTGAAGCCCTCCTCTGCAAGAGGCCTCTCCTGGGTCCTCTCAGTTGCTAATCAGCTAATGCCTTCCCATCCTAGGTTATTTTGTGTCTGCTTTGATGTACTTGTTATTTCCCTTGACAGACTATATTTTGAGGTAGTGACTTTCATTTTTGTCTTTCTATCCTCAGTGCCTAGCATAGTGCCTGGCACATAATAAGTGCGTATTTAATAAATCCTTGTTGTTTAACTTTTTTTTTAATCAGGGCTTTTTCTTTTGGATGGAGGTGGTAGAAGTTAACATTCTAAGTTCATTATTAGTTTGGATTTACCATATAGCATTTATGATTAATGATATAATTTTAACACCTTTTATTTGAAAGCAAAAAAAAAAAATTACATTCTTAATATGACCTGTTTTTACTGACATATGTCAAAAAGAACTATTTCTCATAAATGCTTGCCAATATTTAAAAGTCAGGATTTTTTTTTTCTTTTCAGATGTGTGTTAAAGGAATTAGAATCATTGGGGAAGGAATTATATGGTGCAAAACTAATTGCACAAAGATGTCAGGTTCGAAGTTGTTCCCATTTCAAAGATGCAGTCAGTGGTGCTGAATGTCTATTATCCATGATTGAAGATGGAAATCCTCACCATTTTTTTGTTGCAACACAGGTAATATTGCCTATGAAAAATTAGTGATTCTTTGCTTTGTTTTTTATAGCACGATAACTTCCAAATATGTACCCTTTCCGTTGAACCCTCCCTTAAAATAAAACAAACAAGACCAGCTATAGAGCCAGAGAGTTTGAATGAAGAGGAGCAGAGCTACATAGGAATTGGTCGTTGTTGTTCAGTCATGTCCAACTCTTCGTGGACCCATTTGGGGTTTTCTTGGCAAAGATAAATAAAGTCATTTTTCATTTTCATTTCTGGATGAGGAAACTGAGGCAGACAGAATTAAGTGACATGCCTAGGGTCACACAAGTGTCTGAGGCCAGATTTGAACTCAGGAAGATGTCTTATTGACTCTAGGCCCAGCACTTTATCCACTGTACTACCTAGCTCCTTCTGTTTAGGAATAGTAGTTAACACAACTTTATTACTACTCAGAAGGAGAATAGGACAATATATGTCAACAAGAAACAGTTTCAGTGTGCAGCCCCCACTGCTTTGCACCTGAGGACAGCACATGAAAAGATGGTTTCTGGATGTAGCACCATTTAAGCTTTTGTACTCTGGTTAAAGACTCAGAGCCCTCAAGGTCCAAACTTTGTAGGGTTTTAGACAAAGAGCCAGCAAGGCACAGATAGGAGATAGGAGTCTGTGCTGTCATCTTCAGGGCAAGAGAGTAGTATAGGCTGCACTGATGAAATGAGGGATTTTCTGAATTGCCTGATGAGGAGTAAAGGATGAGAAGGAAACAAGGAATAACTTAACTGTATCATCCAACAAGAGATTTGGGTGGGAGGGGGCTATGGAAGTAATACTCAGTTTCTAGGTGATTAGCCTGTGTACATCCTAGGGGTTGAAGGCATACCACTCAGACCAGTTTTTACATGGTGTGGACCAGCTGACAAATCATCCCATCTGGTAGCAAGTGCTCTTAAACAGCCTTATACACTCTTATACAGCCAGATACTTAACAGAAGTGGACCATGCTGCAGACCTTCCCCTCTCCTGAGAGATATGGGGCTCCACATGGCACTGTAGCCCTCCTTGGCTCTGCAGCCTCTTCAGCTGGGGCAGCTTCAGTGCCTGGAGTCCTTGCAACCAGAACATCTCCAAGCTGAGGCCCCTGAACTGGAGCTATGGCTATGTGGTCCTTCTCCCTCCCCACTATCTCTATACTGGGAGGAGAGAAATCTATTCCTTGAGACTAAGATAGGTCATTGAAATTCATCAAATTTCACCTATATCACTCGGCATTCATCTTTCCTTGTTCCTCTGAATTCCTCATAATACTTAATTTAAAATATTCTTTTACATTAGTTTATGCTGTGTTTGTTAAACATTTTTGCTTTTCAATAGTTTCAGCATTTCAGCTGACTGAAATTCTTTCCAGCATTTACTTCCATCTACTTTTCCCAAACTTAAAAGCATCCAATAATCCCAATAATCCTAACATTTGTTTTAGATGTTTGATAAGTGCCTTCTGCACTTGACGCATGATAATTTGAGAAATGAAACTAAGACTCTCTTTCAGTTTTACTGATAATAAATTTTTAGAAAGAGTTCTATTTCAGAGTACTTTAGTTTTTTATTGGCAGTCTATAATGTGCTCCTGAATAATACCTGATTAATGTTTGTTTTTCACAGGACCAGAATTTATCTCTTGAAGTAAAGAAAAAACCTGGAGTTCCTCTCTTGTTTATCATTCAGAACACTGTTGTTTTGGACAAACCTTCTCCCAAAACAATTTCCTTTGTCAAAGCAACAGAATCAGGGCATCTTGTCTCTGTTCACCAGAAACAGAGCATCAAGAAACTCAAAGAAGAACAAGGTCTAATAAAAACCTCTGAACAGAAAAAGAAGAGGAAACGAAAAGGTGTGAGTGGTCCCAATCCTCTTAGCTGTCTGAAGAAAAAGAAGAAGATGCAAGATTCAAACCAGTCTTTTGCCCCTGAAAAGAAAAGAAGGAAAAGAATTCGTAACAGAAGTAGAACGAAAGCAGTTTCTGTGCTACCAGTGAAACAGAGTGAAGGAGTACAATGCAACTCTGTGGACTAATTGAATTGAAAAGTTTTTAGAGACTGACTAAATTATTCATTTCTAAAGCAAAATAAAGTTATGATTTGTGTCAATGTTTCTAACGAAATTTTAAAGACATCTCCGTAAATTTGCCTGGACCTGTTGTTTATCACCTGAAAAATAAAAGAATGAAGAAGAATTGAATACAATATAAAATATGACGGTTCTACCTCTGTTCCCCTGTCTCGTACCTCTTAGGCTCCCCCAGTCATTCTTGTTAGGTTATCAGTGTTTCCTTTGATTCATTGTTACTGTGGAATTAGCCGCTCTGAACCAGTCTATTGGAAATGTTAAGAGTTTATTGTGAGTTGGAAGTTCAAAATGCAAATATGACTTAAAATCAGTTAGATAATATAGGTTTTACTTTATGCTTGGTTCACCAGATTAGTAACAACATTTATACCTGTTAAATTAAATCATTAGTCTTCTTCCTTTCCCTTTAGATTGGCAGCTGGGTTAAATGACTGACTTTGAAAAAATGAAATGTCAAATTTAATATATGCATAGAATTATTTTAAATTGTTTTATTGGTTTCTTCTAAAAATATCTAAAGATTTCATAATATGAAAACATCTTATAATTTTATACATGATAGCACTCAATTTCAGTGTAGCACTCAAATTTCAGATAGCACTCAATTTCAGATAGCACTCAAATTCAGTTTTTCCTAAATAAGTTCAAATGATACATTTTCACTTTACATTATCGTTTCTGTATTTACCCATGCCCGCATCCTATCCACCCTAAAATTGAGAAAGAAAAATACTTAAGTGATCATATTAAACAATGTATGCAGCATTCTGCTCTGGTAATCCCCCTATTCTCTGTCAAGAAGAGGGGCATGTTTCATTGTATGTTCACCTGACTTGTTAACTGGTTTCTGAATTAGGTCTTTGCCTTCCTTTTAGTGATTTATTCACTTACGTTGTTATAGTCATGTATGGTATACTGGGTTTGCTTATCTTACTCTCTGTCAGTTCATAATACATCGTTCCATATTTCACTGAATTTGTCATTTCTTCACTATGGTCAGTTATATTTGTGTGCCACAGTTTTTCAGCCATTTCCTAATCAGTGGACACCCACTTTGTTTTAAAACATTTTTTTGATACGTATTTTATTTGTTTTTCTACCTCCTGCTCGTAGGTGAAATTGCTGGGTCAAAGTAACTATGAACCCCTTAGACACGTGTATCACATTTCTAACTTGTTTTCCAGAGCAGCTGGGCCAATTTACCCCTGCATCAAGAGTGTATTAGCGTGCTATTATTCCCATGCTCAGGAATATTAACCATTACTATTTATGTCTTAACTGTTAGTTTTCAGGGTGTGAAGTGAAACTTCAGAATTGTTTTATTTTGCATTTTTCAGTGATTTAATCCTGTTTTCAGAAGGTTGTTGATCATTCGCAGTTCTGAAAATATTCTTTGCTCACTTACCTATTAGGGAATGGCTCCTGGTTTTATATATTAGTATCAATTTCTTATCTATCCTGGATGTTAAACTTTGTCATTCAGGGATATCAGATACAAAGATTTCTCCCCCTCAAAAATTTTGGTGTTTTACTCAATTTACACTAATTTTCTTCAGAAGCATTTTGATTATGTAAATAACAGTTTGTCTTTTATGATTCCTTTTGACTGTGAAAAGTTACTCATGCTCAGATTTTTAAAAAATTTTTTGATCTTTTATATTCAGCTCACATCCATTTAGAGCTTCTTGTGGTATGTTATATAAAATGTTGATCTAATTTCTGCCAAAATGCTTTTCAATTTTTTGAGCTATTTTCAGATAAAAAGTCTTCCCAGTAATTTGTTATTTATGGGTCTAATGGTCCAATCACAATTTTATTTACTTATATTTTTTGCCACTCTTTTTAGAGGCTGAAAAATGTCCCCATAACCGCTATTAACTTTAAAATTGCTGATGACCTAGAGTGGGGGTGGGGGGATGGAGAGGAAGATGATGTAACCATCCTTTTCATCAAGAATTATTAAAGTGCCTAATTCTACCATAAATGTTTGAAAGGTGGCCCAGGGGGGTGGCTACATGGTGCAATGAGTAGAGCACTGACCCTGGAGTCAGGAGGACCTGAGTTCAAATCCAGCCTCAGATAACACTTGCTAGCCATGTGATCTTAGGCAAGTCACTTAAACCCAATTCTCTTGCCTTCCTCACTCTGGGGAAAAAAAGAAAAAGGTGGCCCAGACTCCTTTTCCACCTGTTATTCCTACACTGAGTATTTTTAAGTGCTTTTAGGTAATGAAGATGAATATCGAATGAAACTTGTACCTTTTTTCTTCCTTTGCAGACAAATTGTGTTTAATGTTTGTTTCTTAAAGGTTATCTTAATCAGAGTTTGTCAGTCTTAAATTTAAATGCAACTCTGGAAAAGCTATATTATGTTGGATGTATCCCTCGTATTTACCTATATAGTAGGTGCTTATTGTTTATTGAATAAATTAATTTAGAGGAGTGCCAATCTTTGATTTCCCTTCTCATTGGGAAACCCTCCAGTATGCAAAGCAGCAACTTTTCTATAACTTCAGGGTTAGAGAACTCTTTAAAGCACTGAATTAAAAAAAATTTTTTTAAAGCATTGATAAGTTTTTAAATATCACCTATACTTCCTAATGTACCCATTTCCCAACTATCTCTTCTTAAAATAATAAAAAAAATAGTTCAGGGGATACTAAAAGTGCCCATAGTCAGAGGCAGGATCTAAACCCAGGTCTTCTGACTCCAAGACCACTTGATATCTACTATACTCTGCTGCTTCTGTGCTAATATGATAATAGAATGTCAATTATAATCAGATGACACAATATTTGTAAAGAGCTTAGCACAGGAAGTAGCAATTGTTCTTCCTCTTCCCTACCATCTGTAGATAAAGTCCATTTATTCCAAAACTTGTTTGCTCTTTTAAATGAAGTGTATTTTTGTCAAAGTGTTTTCAGCATCGTTTGATATAATCATGGTTTTAATTATTTGTATATGATATTATGTTTGTGATCTTAATATTGAGCCAGTTTTTAATTCCTGGTATAAATCCACTTTTCATTTAATTGTCCTGTTGTTTATGTTTAAGGCTAGGTACAAATCCTTTTAGATCAGGGATTATTACCTTTTTGTGTGTGTCATGGACCCCATTGGCAACTTGGTAAAGCCTGTGGAAGCCTTATGATAATGATCTAATAGTATAAAGTACATAGGACTGCAAAGGAAACCATATTAAATTATAGTTGTCAAAATATTAAAACATTGCATTATAATATTAAAACAAGTTCACAGAATTCATGCACTGTTTTAGATATTACCTAACAAGAAATAAGAATTTGAGAAAATTCTTGAGGATTTTGAGAAATTTTCTGGAGAATTTTGAGAAAAAAAAATTCTTGAGAAAATTGAGAAACCCCAATTTGTGAAGATTTAATCAGTTACTAATCTTAAAAGAGTAACAATATGAGTGCCTTTGTCACTTTGACCTTTATGGTAACCACGTTAAATATGAAATGATTTTAGGTGTGCATAGAAGTAGTTGCAAAAATTGTTTAATGTGATAGGTTTGAGTCATGGGAACTTCAGTAATAGTTTGGCTTGTTCTTCACCCACTAGTGAGAAAAAAACTGGAAAACTTCCATGTCTTCAGTTATTCATTGTGGTAACAGACCCAGTCAAGAAACAGTGCTGAAGAAATGAAGTATTTAATTAGGAGAGAAGTGAAATAGTAAGGCAACAAAAGCAATTTCAGCACATGTTCCAAAATGAGTGAAGTATCATTGCCTAGCAGATATTTTGAAATGTAGGCTTCTTTAAATTCATGATTGCTGTAGTGGAGGCATGAGCTTAGTTTTTCTCTGTAGATCAAATAGCCTGCTTTCCCTGTTCATGTCTGTGTGACAACTCAGTGTGCAACCAGCTTTTCTCCCCCAGGGCTCCAAGTTGTACCATCTCCCTGCCATATTCAACTTACCTTGCCTCAGGCACTTTTGCACTTGCTTAGCAGCTGCCTGCAGGTACTTGGGGTGGGGGGAGGGGAGGAATTAGAGGTTGAGAGTGGCCTTACTCATCAAAGACCCAACTTCCCATCCTCTACACAAGCAGAGCACAGGAAAAGGGGAAAGTTGCATACACATCAGCCTTATAGCTATGGGTTACATGAGATGAATGCTTTGAAAACTTTGAAGTGCTATACTAATGTGAATTATTATGATTACTATGTAAAGACCCAGGGGAAGGAAAGATGCCATAATGATTGGCGCACTAAACTTGGAGTCAGGGAGACCTGAGGGAGTCCGGGAGTTCTTCTGCAAACACTAGCTGTACACTCTTGTCAAATCATTTAACCCCCATATCAGTTTCCTCATCTGTAAAATGGGCATAATAATAGCATCTATCTCCTAGAGTCATGAGGATTAAATGAGATGAGGTGTGTAAAGTGCTTGTAAACCTTAGAGTGCTATGTAAAATTAGCTGTTTATTAATAGCTCTCTATGGATATTTGCTTTTTTGTTTTGTTTTCTTTCTTTTT
>JAQQSV010004699.1:0-14756 GCA_028646515.1 Pseudochirops corinnae | reverse complement strand
TACAACTTTGAAGATATTTATCATACTATAATAATAGTATAATAATATATAAATTTAATTTCAATGTTGGATTTTTTTAAACAAAAGTTTGCATTATTGGCTTAATACCAGAAAAACACAGTCTTAAATCTGGTTCTGCATCAAATTTAATTCTGTATTTTAATTTAAAATAAGAATAAAGTGAAAATGCTTGCTTACACAAATTTATGGTGAAAAATGGTAAGAGAATTTTGCAAGCTTTCTTGTTGAGAGATGAAAATTCACTTTTAATTTTTGTCTACCTAACCAATTGATCAAAATAAATAGCTAGCTATGATATAAAACATTTATTTTTCTAAAGGTTATTGAAAAGCCCTTGACAAAACAATAAATATACTTAATGACTAATTGTATATAGTGCTTCATTTTGAATAACATTTATATATAAGTTAATTTTGGTAAGGAAAGAATCTTTTAATATGTAACTATCTTCTCTTCTACCACTGGCACATTGGCTAACCTCTTACAGAAACTCTACTGAATGACTGACCAGGGCTGCTAATCAGTTCATCTGAAACTCTGCCAAATAGAAGAATAGTAACATAAATGGAGAATAAGTTTAAATTAGAAAACAGCCTTAATATTGCAATGGGAGGCAATATAGGGTTTGTTTCTGCAGAATATTTGTGGTGGTCCATGATGGTTTCAAGATGGTTTCTCATGTACATGCCCAGCAATCATGGATTTCAAATAGCTGGACATTTATGCTACAAGAACATAAACATTTCTAACATCTTCTTCACATGATTGCACAGCTGATGAGGTTTTACAGCTGATGATGATTACAAGGTAACAGAAGGGAATGAAAGAGCTACGTTGGAACAGTATACAGAACACAAACAAGGAACGCGCATGCATCTAGCCATCCATGGGAAACCACAAATGGACTTGAATGTGGAACCCTTGTGGATGTTGGAGAAAAATTTGATGAGGGGTTGTGAAACTGCAGGAGCACACCGCCTTCCATTAAAAGTGGTCAGTCTGATGCAATAGGTACTCAAACACCAAAATTGTTGTGTGTGACCATGAGAGTTTCAAATCAGTGCAGAAACAAAGCTATAATACTTCAATAAGTACATGCTTATTGTCACAGAGGAAATGAACATTTATAACATAATTGGGAAATTATTGTTTAAGGCACCATTAAAGAATTTTTAGCACAAATTTTTGTGTGTGTGCTATAAAAATGATCCCCTTGGACCATCCTTGCAGATCCCTAAAGGGTTCGCAAACCACTAAATGGGAACTACTATTCTAAAGCATGCTCAGTAATTTCCAGTGGCTCCTTGTTACTTGCAGGATCAAATATAAAACTCCCATGTTTGACCTTTAAAACTTTTCATAACCTAGCCTCTTCCTACATTTCCAATCTTCTTTCGCTTGATACACTTTTTAATGCAGCTTCCATGCTCACTCACCTCTACCTACTAGTTTTCTTGGCTTCCTTCATTACTTAGTTCAGATCCAACTTCCCGAAGGAAACCTATCCAACTTCCCCTATGTGCTAATTCCTTCCTTTCTAAGATTGCATTCCATCTACTCAGGAATTCCCTATTTATTTACATATTATTTCTTCTTTTGGAATGTAAACTCCTTGAGGGGAGGAATTATTTTGTGTTGTAATTTGTTTTCCTAGAATTTAGCATACTATATGACAATGCTGTTGTCCCTTACTTGTTTCCCTTTCCCTTTCCCTCTCTCTCTCAAGGTAAATTTTAATGGTTGAAAGCTTTCTTATAACTTGGGATTTACTGGCTAAATTTCTTTTTCAGAGGTCAAACCTTAAACCTATTTCACTTTGTTCAGTTGTTTCAGTTATATCTGACTTTCTGTGATCCCATTTGGGGTTTTCTTGATAAAGATACTGGAGTGGTTTGCCATTTTCTTCTCCAGCTCATTTTACAGATGTAGAAACTGAGGCAAAGTTAAGTGACTTGCCCAGGTTCATACAGCCAGTAAGTGTCTGAGATCAGATTCGAACTCAGGAAGAGGAGTCTTTCTGTCTGCAGATCCAGCACTCTACCCACCGTACCACCTAGCTACCCTACCTGGCAAGAGAAAATGCTGAATAAATGCTTGTTGGTTGATTGATTAATGATTTCCAGATCTATATACTCTGTTCTAATCTCTCTCCTAAGCTCTAGTCCTATATCACAAGTGCCGACTAGATGTGCTATAGACCCCTCAAACTCAATATGTCCAAAATATAACTTATCTTCCTCCCAAATCTTTCCTTTTCTAAAGTTTCCTCTTTCTATTGAGAGAACCATAAAGGATGACAACTTTGTAGCTATTTTGACTCTTCCTTTCCCCTCATATTTGTATTGAATCAGTTGCTAGTAATTGTTGATTCTATTTCTACAACATCTCTTTCATCCATTAATTTTTCTTAATTCAGACAATCACCATCCTAATTCAGGTTTCTATAAATTTTTACCTGGACTGTTTCAATGTCCCCTAATTGATTCCCCAACTTCTAGTCACTTCTTTCTCTGATTCATGCTCTAAAATACTCTTCCTAAAGCAAAATCAGACTTCACTACTCATCTGCTAAAAAAAAAAAAAATCATCAGTAGTTCCCCATTTGCCTCTAGGATCAAATACAAACCCTTTAGCTTGGCTTTGAAAACCCTTCACAAATCAGCTCCTTTGTAGACTTAAATCATATTATACTCCTTCTCTATGTCAGCTAAACTAGCTCCAACCTCAGTGCTTTTCATAGCCTATTCCTGCTAGCCCCATTCCGGGAATACATTCCCTGCTCATGTCTTCTTAAAATCCTTGGCTTCCTTCAAGGCTCCACTCATGTGCTATTTCCAACAGGAAGCTTTTCCTGATGTCTCTGGTGCCTCCTCCCTCTGCAAATTGCCTTGCATTCAGCTATCTGTTTATACGTCTTACTCTTCAGTAAGCTTCTTGAATGCAGAAATTGGTTTTCTTTTCTTTTTTTTTTTGGTCTTTGAATCCTCCAGAGCCTAGCACAATTCCTTAAAGGGAGGTAGTATTTAATAAGTATTTGTTAAAGTGAATATATTCCTAGAATTGAGGAAGCCCATTTGCCAGATATGGATTTAAGAAGTATTTGCCCATGCAAAGCAAAAATCCCCTCCGGTAAAGGTTTTTGAGCATTAAAAAAAATTTCAAGAATTCTGTTAACAGGCCTAATCTCAAACAGCATAATTATTCTCAAAATGGTTAACACGTTGTAGGTCTCCAAAGACATTGACATCAAAGAGTATTCTACCTGGAATATTTTATTGAAAGCAAATTTCTAAGTTGTGTGGCTTCCAGATGAAATTCTGTTCTCAACAATATTAAGAGGAGTTAGAAAAAAGGATCCTTTTTAAATCAGCAAGAAGATTCTTTTGATGTTCCTATTAAAATAAAAGATAGGAATGACCCAGATAACCAACAAGATATAATTTCCATACTTTAGGCTTGGTTTTAGTACATAAATGCAGAGATGAAGTTTCTAGAATTAGGAACTCTTTGGTAGGCAGCAGTAGGGCTATCAAAAAAAAATATAGATGCAGAAGTCAGGACCTTTATTCTGATAAGCATTTTACTGGTAAATATTTAACAACTGGCTCTCTGAGAAAAAAAGTATGTAGGATAGACTTAAGTTTAATACTCATTATTAACATTTTCTTTTTGCCAGCATTTTCTTAAGCCTAGACAATCAACAAAACAATATGTGATTCAAGTCCCAAAGTTCATTGGTAGAGATCAATGCCCCATGATTGCAGAGAAGAAGGGTGGAACTGGTGGCAGAGTGGCCAAGCTCCTGGACCCAACCTCTTGCTTCTTCTCTTGGCAGGAATTGAAGCTGCCCTTGGAGAAGGGTGGAGGGACAAGAGGCTAAAGATGTATATTCTGTCTCCTGTTGAACCATTCAGCAAAAAACCCCTCTTACTATATGCGAGACAGCCTGTGCTACAAATAAATCAAGGACTGATTTGTACGGTTTGCTAATTTATGAGAAGTGAGTGCTGAAAACTTAGCAGTCAGCCCTTGCAAGTCAACTTGAACTGTCTTGGGCACATCCCTCATTCTAGCTTCAACTTTACCACTAAAGGTCACTATGACCTTGTGCAAATCACTTCAAGTTTCCTCATCTTTTTTTTTTCCTCACCTATTGGATGAAGCTGCTTGACTAGATTTTCTCTAAGGTTCTGTCCAATTCAAAAGAGTCTGTGTTCTAATGGTCTCTTTCAGCTTGAACATGCCATGAGTCTGTGTTCTAGCATCCCATGTTCCACCAAGCTGATATTCAATAGTTTGTGTTCTAAGGTCCTTTCCTGTTCTAGCATTCCATGGTTTTAAGTAGAGCAAAAAATAGGAATGGCATATGGAAAAATTACAGTCTGGAGGAGACGTACACATGCTCCATAAAATGTACTGATGCATAATATACTTGTGTTACTAAATATATAACAATTAGTATTAATCCCAATATCCAGAAGAGTAAAGTACTATGAAGATGAAGATGTTCAAGTTTTGAAACAGGGGAATCACTGATGAATCATAGTAGGGATGGAAAATGTTATTTTGTATTTATTAATCCACACAGTTTTTATATAGGAACCTCTAAAAAAAAAAAAAAAAACCACATAAAATTTTAAACCCAGGGCATCATTTCAGAATGCTTGGTACCAGGAATCCCCAACTAGATTTCTACAAATACTGGAAAATTAGTATTATAATTATGATAATCATAATAATAACTGACATTTAGATAGATCTTTACAGTTAACAAAGGACTTTACATGCACAGATTGTTGCATTTGATTTTTGCAGTGACCATGTAAAGGTAGGTAGTATTAGTACTATCCTCCTTTAAAGTTGGAGTAATGGAAGCTTAGTGATGCAGGGTGACTTATCCAAGGTCACATAGCTAGTAAGTAGTGGAAGTGAGCTTGTATCTGGTGTTCTGATTCCTATAGCAGTGATTTTTCTGCTACAATGTGTTGACTCTCTAAACAATACTGATGCATTGAAAGATCTCTCATGGATGGTACATAAATATAGTTCTTAAAAGACTCTACTTCTTTCGTGGAGGGTACTGAATATGCCCTTTGTGGAGGGGAAAGGCTATTTTGTTCAATGATGCATCTGAAAAGTTCACGTAGTAAGAAGTCTACTTTGCTCCACTTTATATACGAGATCTTATTAAGATTGAATTTTTAATTAAAATTGACATTTCAGCAAATGCCAGACAGTGGGTCCTGTTTTGATGAAAAGCCTTGTGGTGGAATGGGTGACCCTTTGGGCCAGCAACTTGAACACCATCAAATTAGCATCTGGGAGCCAATTTCTCTCCAGCTCTAATAGTGATTCAGTAGCAATCAGGTAGGAGTTAGGCAAAGATGATATGCCCTTTTATGTGGAGTCTTCAGAGGAACAAAAGCAGTAATAGAACTGGGCACCTGGCATCGTGGTATAATGGGAAGAGCAGTTAACTGGGAATCAGGTGTACTGGATTGGGCTGGTTGTTTCACTTCTCTGGGTTCTATTTTTTTAAAATCTCTATAAAATTGAAAGGCCTTACATGATGTGTAAGGACTTTTGTGTCATAGAAAAAAAGACCCCCTGCTTACAATTTAGAGCACAAAGCAATAAAACACTTTATTTCATCCACTATTATAGCACAGAGAAGCATAGGATTGGTTCAAGGAAAAAGGAAGATTGTATAGGGCAAGCTGACCTCTAAATAGGAGCTATTTCCCATAGACATCTATAGTATACAGGAAACTATAGTCATGCTTGGTTCACAAATGGTCTACCACTGGTCTTAGGGGTAACTTGTTCTGTTCTGGGAGAAGAGACAGACTTCCTAATACACTAGTCTGTAGTGTATTGGCCCCAGGGTTTGAGACAGAGTAGACTCTATCTTTAGACTGTTTTGTACCATGCATAAAAACTGGAGTAGAGGAAAATGAAACATGAGTGGGTGGCTATTTATACAGAAATGGAAGTTTATTTTAAAATAGCATTACTCATGTCAAGAGAGGGAACATAAGGTACCCCCTTTCCATTCAAACCCACCCTTACCACCACATTCATACCTCTGACATTACGTGTCATAAGGTCCATTCCAGCTCTGACACTGTATGATTCCATAACCTGCTCCTGTATATGTGTAAGCATGATTGGAATAATAATTAATAATTAAAAATTAGCATTTGTATTCCATTTTAAGGTTTCAAAAGCACTTTACAAATATCATCTCACTTTATCCTCACAACAGCCTTAGGAGTTAGTTCCCCTTATTATCACTATTTTATAAATGTGGAAACTGATACAAAAGGAGGCTGCACTAACCTGCAGCTAGTAAGTACGGATATGAACTTAGATATTCCTGATTCTGGGTCCAATGCTCTATTCACTGTACCACTGTACATGTAAGCTGAGAATATGTGACTGTAAGAAAACTATGAGGTATATTACCTGAGGTTCCCTACTGTTGCAATCTACCCTGAATGCCCCTATTAGCTACACAGGCTAGATATGGGAAGAAGAATGCTCTAAAGGTCTTATGGATGTTGGAGTGTTATTTTTTTTTTCCCCTTGCAGAAAATTAATCGCCGTTTAATTATGGTGAAACCTGGAGACTGAAAGATTAAGTAGCTTATTAAAAAAGTAATTTGTTATAAAATATTTGTCTATCTGGTCAAGGAAATAGCCTACACAATGTCCAAATTATTTAATGTCAGAGATCAAGGCCAATCCCACTTGAAGGCAAACCAGGCTAAGCAGCCTTTTCAGTCCCTGGTTGTTGGGAAGCCTCTTAATCACTACTATTACCCATCTGCCTGTCTTCCAGCTTAGGGATCCTTCCAGCTTTCTCTTTCCTTCCTACTTCACTCTCCCCTAGTCCTAGCTTGCTCTGCAATTTACTATCTAGGAGATTTTGAGCAACTGACTTTCCCTTTGTGGACCTGAGTTTACATCTCTGCAAAATAAGGGGCTGTGCCAGATGATCTCTATGTCCCTTTCAACTCTGACATTTTATTTACCATAAGACATTTTAGTCCAACACCCTTATTTCACAGACAATGAAATTGAGGATGGAAGAGGTTAAATGACTTGTCCAAGGTGACATAGGTAGTATTTCAGCAGAGGTGGAGATTGAACTAAAGTCCTGTAACTTCAAATCCTGCCCTCTTTTCACTAAACTATACAGTTTCCCAAATGGTTTAAGGTCTTTTCCATTTCAAGAATTCTGTGTTCTAAGGTCAGTTCTAATTCTGCTCTTCTATGGCAGATTAAAGAAACACTTTGTCCTTCCCATTGTTTTCCCTTCCTCTCTCTACTTTCTCTTTCATTTCTTCCCCTATCCTCTTTATCTTTTTCTCTCCAATCAGTGTCTGTGCAGACTGAGCTCAAATATCAGCAATGAAGCCAAAGCCACCTTGTCAAACATTTCTTATCCCTCCTCTCATTCCCTCACAGCTTTCCACCTCTCCCTCTCAAATTATAATGATCCTAATGGCTCATATTGAAACTATTGTTATTATTATTTTGGTAACTGAGGTTCAGAACATTTAATTGATTTGCCCAGAGTCACACAGCTAGAAATTGTGGGAACTGCTGCTTAAACCTAGGTTTTCTGACTCTGAGACTAGTGCTCATCCCATCCCCCTGTAGTGCTCTCTGTGGGTTCCTGGACCCTCCACCAATAATCCTGAGATCCTTCCTAAAAGCAGTTTAGCCAGGACTCTCCCTCTACATGCAGATTGTGGAGTTAGTGCTTGGATGCTTCATTAACTAATGATAATGAGTCACTGTACTGGCCTTAGGGGCCTCATAAATGGTACAGTGTCAGTGTCTGGAGATACAAGGACGATGTGGAATTTCAATGAGCCTGGAACCTCGCAGATACTTGCACCAGAGAAAATGTCACAGGTAATCATTGTCTCTTCTAGCTTCAGCTCCTTGGGCTACAGAAATGCACAGCCAGTCTTAACAATTCTGGCAGTAGGTTTTTGTCTTTCATTGGTAACAACTGTCACATAGAAAGGAAATCTTCATCTGCTACGCTGGAGACACCCATCCAGGAGGGTGAGCTATTTGGCCTCCTGCAGCATATGAATGGAAGCTTAGCATTCAGAATGAATGAGGTGAGAGTCCTGCTATCCTTTGACCTGGTCAGTTCTGAATGCCATATTTTAGGAAGGCCATTGATAAACTTGTACATGTCCAGAAGAAGACAACCAGTATGGAGAGAGACAATGACATAGGAGGATTATTTGAAGGACCTGGAGACACTTCATTTGGAGAAGAGGAAAACAAAAATGATCACACTCTTTAAATACTTAGAAGGCTATTCTAGGGAAAAAGAACTCAGGTTTCTTTACTTGGTTCCATAGGGTAAGACAACGGGCCCAGAACGGTAGAAGATACAGGAAGGTAGATTTTTGACCTGATATAAGAAAGGACTTAGTACCAAAGAAAACCAACCACCCAATAATAGAGCCATCTTCTTTGGAAAGTGATGAGTTCCCTATAAATAAAGGTCCTTAAGCAGAGGCCCTCAGGGATGGTGACTCACAAGTTTAGATTAGATAACTTCTAACTTTCGGTGGTTCCGTGATTTGCAAGGTTCGATTTAAAATGACTACACACAATGTTTCCATATCATATATCAGTATTCAGGTCTGCCCTTTCTCCACAGGATCTCATGACTCAGCGCTCTAACTTCTTAAAATGTTCAGACCTCATTCTTGGTTCTTTCTCTTTTAGAATGTTGTAATTTAGTACAGATCCATGATTTCATCTCTGTGTATAACTTAGGGGGTGGACCCTCAGCACACAGCCAGATTGCAGATCTGCAATTCATATGGAACTTGTAATCTTAGGGACAGTGGGACTGAGAAATTAAGAGGCATGCCAGTGGTCACATAGTTTGTATGTGTCAGAGACAGCATTTGAACCCAGGCCTTCCTGATGCCAAGGCTTTTGCTTCTACTCATTTGATTGTTTTGCCTCAGAGCTTGGTCATGAAACAGGTAAACATTTCCTTCTCACTCAAGTGATGTAGTAAACACATAACACATGCACAAATTTGACTTTTAAATGCTTTGTCTATACATTCAAATTTGCTTTCTCCTCCTTGATTAAATCTGGCTTCTGCATTGATTTTGGTCAATGATTGTGAAATTTAGGTCTGTAATTCTCCTTGAAGCCCAGTCTTTGCCTGGACTGAACAATGGTTGATCCTGAAGGAGTCATATCATGCCTTCTAAGAGTTGAGTATGAAGGCCTCCTCCAACTGCACTTTGAAGATATCAGTGCCTTCTTTAATGACTTACCTGGAGGAGCTTTTGATCATTCCTGTAATTTAATATCTTAGAAAACCTGAGATTATGATATAGTTCTTACCTTAGTGTTAGCTCCTTGGATTTCATTTTCCCCCAAGAGAACTTGGTTACAACTGTATATGAAGAAACTACTTTTGACTAACTAGATTTATTATTTTCAATTAGTTATGAGTTACCCCAGTGATCAAGTCAGTGAGATCAGACCAGTAGCTGAGTTATTCCTCTAAATGACTAATGCTTTCACATTGCTCATGGCTACCCAGGGCTTGTTACTGTCCTCTCCCACCTGCTACCATTTCTTTTCGGTCCGGTGGTCAACTGAGTTCTGCACTTATTTTGGCCTCCTTAAAGCACTGGTCCAGAGACATCTCTCATCTTCAGTATCACTGTAAGAGAGGAGTTCCATGATGGTGTCCACACTGGCTTGTACATGTCTCTGAATAGCAGAAGAAGATGGTTCAAATTAGACAGATTATCAAAGACAATGATCACTGGTGAAAACTTGCTAGACTTTGACAGGATGGTTTTGAATTACACTTCCCCCACTTCTGGAATGGGAAATGGAAGTTAAGAGAAAGTATTTCTTCCACCTAGTGGTGATAATATTGAGCAAGTAGAATTTTCTTTCTTTTCTTTTTTTTTCTAAAAGGCTGGATTGATTGTCCAGATTCTAGAGATTCTAAAGAGAGGCAAGGGAGCTAAGGTATTTAGGAAATGCTGACAGATTAAGGGAGTCCCAGGCACTGAACCTTTATTCTTTGTATGTATACACATTTTATTTACTCACTCCCTAGTAAGTAGTCAATGCTAATCTGATCTTCTGGGACTAGATGAAAGACTAGAGCTATAAGCCTGTAGAACATCTCACTGTTTACAGTCTGACCTATATAGTATCTTTCACCCCAATATGCCAGGGAACACAATGATGGTGACAATGGACCTGGGGGTAGGACTGTTTTGTGACCACTCTACAGAGAAGCAGGCTGTTAAAAAGTTGACACTTTTTCCTGTGCTCAAAAATAATCTCATTAGATAAAGCCTAGCCTGCTGAAGTAGAAAGAAAACTGAGTTAGGACCAGAGCATGAGGGATTTGGGATATAACTGATGCCCCTCCCTCAGCTGATCATCACAAGAGTGTAGTCAGATGTGAAGAGGCTTCACAGTGTTAACAAGGTATAACAAAAACCTTACCATTCCTTTGTACAGTGCTAATCCACCTCTCTAGTTGAGTCAAGAAGAGAACTATCTGCCAATTGTCTAAGCCAGACCTGTATAACCTGCAGCCTGCCAAAGGATTTCTGGCAGCCCATGAAAAATGTGGAGGAAAATATCCTCTACATTTTTCGTGGGGTTTCCAAAATCCTTTGGTGTGTCCACAGGTTGTACAGGCCTGGTATAAGCAAACAAATTAGCCGCATCTCTGAGGATTTTAAATAGTCAAGAAACTCCAACCTGGGAACCAGTACTGGAGGAAGAACCAGGACTCTGAGAGGGAATCATTTTGGGGAAGAAGAAGGTTTCCTTCTCCTCCAACCCTCTATCTGCTGCATTGCTTTGCAATAGAGCTAGCTACTCAATCAGTAGGAGACACTGCAGGTAGCAGGGAGCAGAGATACATATTCAAGGCAAAGATATAGAAAGGCAGCCACCCAAGGGAGGATGCAGCTTTGAGAAATGGAACCTCTGACAGCTGAGTCAGATTACAGAAAGGAGAAGATCCTCAGTTGAACAATCCACCCACTATACACAAAGAAAGCTGCTTGAGGACTCTATGAATACAGAATAGACTCCTGGGCCTTGCAGTACAAGGAGCAGTAAATTGCCTTTACTACACATGTATTCTATACATATGCCTTATTATCATTGTACCCTAAACTCAAGTTCACTCCTTCCATAGATTCTGTATATATTGGCATGAGAATACACACTAGATTTATGGAAAGAATATTTTATAGCTACTTTAAAAAAAATTAACTCTGCCTATTGGCTGATTAAAAAAAAATATTATTTATTTTAAAAATTGTTTCCATTTAAAATTTTGAGTTCCAGATTCTCAACCTCCCCTCACCCTTTACCACTCACTAAGAAGGCAAACAATCTATAAATTATACATGTGAAATCATGCAAAACATTTCCATTTCAGCCACATCACAAAAAAAAAGCAAAAAAAATTAAGAATATGAGAAAATTATACTTCAATGTGTATTCAGAGTTCATTAGTTCTCTTTCTGGAGGTAGACAGCATTTTTTAATCATGAGTCCTTTGGAATGGTCTTCTTAAATTATCTTTCCTCTTTTTTTTAAGGTGATTCTTTTGGAGGTGTTATTTTAAGGTTGTTTAGAGGGGAATTTGGAAGAGCTCAGGTAAGTCTCTCCCTTTTCTCTGTTATCTTTGCTCTCCCTCAAGGCGAGAGAGTTAAAGAATTATTGGACTACCTGAAGGCCATGATAAAAAATAGCCTATACATCACATTTCAAGAAATTATTGAGGAAAACTTCCCCAATAGCTTCAAACAAGAGAGTACAATAGAAATTAAAAGAACCCATCAATAACCTTTTAAAAGAGATCCCAAAATGAAAACTTCCAGGAGTATTATAGACAAATTCCAGAGCTCCTAGGTCCATAAAAAAATATCCCAAGCAATCAGAAAGAAACAATTCAAACATTGTGGAGCCATAGTCAGGATAAGACAAGATTTAGCAGCTTAAAGGGGTTGGAATATAATATTCTGGAGGGCAAAGAAGCTAGGATCACAACCAAAAATAACCTGCCCTGAAAAACTAAGTATAATTCTTCAGGGTAAAAAAAATGGATATTCAATGAAATAGGGGATTTTCAAGCATTCCCAATAATAAGACCAGAGCTGCACAGAAAATTTGACTTTTAAATATGAGACTCAAGAGAAACATAAAAAGGCTAATAGGAAAGAGAAACCATAAGTGATTCAATAGGGTTAAAGTGTTTACATTCCTATATGGGAAGATGATACTTGTAAGTCCCAAGAACTTTATCATTATTAAGGCATTTAGAAAGAGTATATACAGAGACAGAGGGCACCAGTGTGAAATGACTATGATGAAATCTTATCTTAAAAATAAAATTAGGGGTGGCTAGGTGGTGCAGTGAATAGAGCACTGGCTCTGGAGTCAGGAGCACCCGAGTTCAAATCCGGTCTCAGACACTTGACACACTTACTAGCCGTGTGACTTTGGGCAAGTCACTTAACCCCAATTGCCCTCCAAAAAGCAAAAAAAATTAAATTAAATTAAATTAAATTAAATTAAATTAAGGGTTGAGAAAGAGGATTGCATTAGGAGGAGAATGGAGAAGAGAGAGGTAAAAGGGGATATATTATTTCATATAAAAGAGGTACAAAAGACCTTTCACAGTAAAGTGGAAGATGGGGATCACTTGAACCTTATTCTCATCAGAAAAGGCTCAAAAAGGAAATAACATACATTCATTTAGGTATAGAAATCTATCTTACCCTACAAGAAAGTAAGAAAGGAAGAGGATAAGAGGAGGGCACTGATAGAAGAGAGGCTGGATTGAGAGAAGTGGTAATCAGAAGCAAAACACTTTTGAGGAAGGACGAGAGAGAGAGAGAGAGAGAGAGAGAGAGAGAGAGAGAGAGAGAAGAATAAACAGAAGGAAAAATAGGATGGAGTGAAATTCACGGTAATTGTGACTGTGAAAAAATATTTTTATAGCAAGCTTCTCTTATCAAGGCCTCATTTCTCAAATACATAGAGAACTGAGTTAAATGTATTATAATACAAGTCATTCCCAGCTGATAAATGGTCAATGAACAAGCAGTTTCTAGATGAGGTATTCAGAGGTATTTATAGTCATATACAAAATGCTCTAAATCACTATTGATTAGAGAAGTGCAAATTAAAACAACTCTGAGGTACCACCTTATACCTATCATATTGGCTAATATGACAGAAAAGGAAAATGACAAATGTTGGAGGGAATGTGGGACACTAATGCATTGTTGGTGAAGTTGTGAACTGATTCAACCATTCTGGAAAGCAATTGGAAACTATGTCCAAAGGACTATAAAACTGTGCATATCCCTTGATACAGCAATACAGCTACTACATATGTATCCCAAGGACATTTTTAAAAAAGGAAAAGGACCGGCATGTGCAAAAATATTTATAGCAGCTCCTTTTTTGGTGGCAAAGAATTGGAAATTGAGGGAATGTTCACCAATTGGGGAATGACTGAACAAGTTGTGGTATATGATTGTGATGGAATACTATTGTGCTCTAAGAAATGATGAGCAGGATGCTCTCAGAAAAACTTGGAAAGACTTATATGAACTGATACAGGATGAAATGGACAGAACCAGGAGAAAATTGTACACAGTAACAGCAATATTATATGATCCAAGACAAATCTAAAGGACTTATGATGAAAATGCTATACATCTCTATGGAAACAACTGATGGAGTATGAATGCAGATCAAAGCATACTTTTTTAAACATTATTTTTCTTGTTTTTTTGGGGGGGGGGAGGTCTGTGTTTTCTTTCACAATGTGACTAATATGGAAATATGTTTTACGTCACTGCACATGTATGGTCTATATCCAATTGCTTGCCCTGTCAATAAGGTGAAAGAAGAGGGAAGAAGGAAGGGAATTTGGAACTTAAATTTAAAAAAAAACAACAAATCTTAAAAATTGTTTTTATGTGTAATTGGGGAAAAAATAAAATATTAAATTACAAACATTATCTCTCCTCAAACTATTTTCTGGGTCAGTTGGTTTTTTATGAGATAGTTCACATTTTTATTCTACTTTTCATTCTTTTTCTTTGTTTTATTGTTCCTTGAAGTCTCATGGTGTCAGCTTCCACTTGCCCAATTCTAATTTTTAAGGAATTATTTTCTTCAGTGAGCTTTCATGCTTCTTTTTTCCATTTTCCATTTCCATTCTGTTTTTTAAGATGTTATTTTCTTCAGTATTTTTTGTTCCTTTTTTAAAAAACCAAGCTGTTAATTCTCTTCATAATTTTCTTGTGCCATTTTCATTTCTGTTCTCAATTTTTCCTTTACCACTCTTATCTCTTTCTTGAATGCTTCCAGGAATTCTTGTTGGTCTTGGAACCAATGAACATTTGTTCTTTGAGTCTTTGATTATAGGTGTTTTTTACATTGTTGTCTTATTTTAAGTTTTGTTTTGTTTTTCCCTGACACCTTAGTAGCTTTTTACAGTCAGGTCTTTTTTTGTTGTTTGCTCATTTTCCAGCCTATTTCTTTTTTTTTTTTATTTTATTTTAGTTTGCATCATTCATTTCCACGAGATTTTGAGTTACATATTTTCTCCCACTCTCTCCCCCACCCACCGCCCCAAAACAGCCATCCCAGTGTGTCCCCCCTCCCCCAGT
>JAQQSV010004698.1:0-14756 GCA_028646515.1 Pseudochirops corinnae | reverse complement strand
TGGGCCTCTTTTGTCATTTGAGTTAATCTATTTCTTAGGGTGTTAATTTCTTCAGTCAGATTGCTTACTCTCTTTTCATGATTTTCTTGCAACATTCTTATTTCTCTTCCCAATTTTTCTTCCACTTCTCTCATTTGGTTTTCAAAATCCTTCTTCAGCTCACCTCTAGCTTTAAAGTAATCTTCATGTTTATTGGAAGCTTTTTGGTGGTGGAGGTCTGGCTGTGCTGTCCTCCTGCAGCTCTCTGCCTTGGTCCTTCTTTTCCCCAAAGAAGGAATCTAGGGTTTGGTTGCTGTTATGCTTCTTATGCTTATTCTTATTCATGGTTGGTCAGTCCGTGATTTTTTTTTTTTTAATCTATGTGGAGTTCTGCTTCTAGAGGGGAAAGCTCTGTCCCAAATTGCTGGGGTCCACTCAGCTGCCAGAGCTCTTGGGAAGTTGCTGGGTCCTTCTCCCACTTCCAGCTCACTGAAGAAAAAAGAACCACAGGACCAAAGCCCTAGAACACCATCTGGATCCAGGCCGCTTAACGTGAGAGCACTTGGTCTCTGAACAATCACTTGGTCCCCCTGCAGTCTGTAGGCCGGGAGCTCTGAAGCTGCAATGTGGAGGTGGGTGCAGGACCTCCACTTTCCTCTTCCTAGCCCTGGAGGCAGTTTGGCCAGACTGCTTTTCTCCCATGACCTCACAATCCCACTGACCTAATTCTGGACACTGCTGCAGCTGCCGCCTATCTGGTCACCTGAAGCTCCAGCCGGGGCTTGGCTCCTCTCATTCAGCCACCCCCAGGACACAGCCAAGGTTTCAGGCCAGGCTAGTTTCGGTTCGCAGTGCTGATATGGTTCCTCATAGCTGAGCTGACTTTAGTGGAAAGTATATTTTTGTGTGTTTTGGAGCTCTAGAATTAGTTTTGAGTCATATTTTATGGTTATTTTGGGGTGCTATGTGAGAGGTGCGATATGTTGCTGCTCCTATGCTGCTATCTTGGCTCCACCCCTGTGATCCTTGAGGTTTCTTAGAAAAGAGTGTAGTAAAGACAGCTATAGGAAGTAAGTAGTAGTAGGGCTTTTCAAGAGAAGAGCAATTCATTTGTTAAGAAGTGCACATGACTAATATAGAAATGTGTTTTGCATGACTGCACACATAAAACATATCAAATTGCTTGTCTACTCAAGGAGGAGGAGGGGAGAAAAAGAGGAAGAGAATTTGGAACTCAGTATTTTTTAAAATGTTAAAATTAATTTTACTTGTAATTGGGGAAGAAGAAAAGATAAATGAAAAAAATTGTTTAAAAGTGTAAAACACATTATGGGATGGTAGAGAATATAAAATTAATTGCTTATAATGCATGTGTAGGGACAGCTAGGTGGTGCAGTAGATAGAGTTCTGGTCCCAAAGTCATGAAGATTTATCTTCCCGAGTTCAAATCTGGCTTCAGATAGTTACTGACTGTGTGACCCTAGACAAGTCACTTAATTCTGTTTGTTCATCTGTAAAATGAGCTGGAGAAGGAAATTGTAAACCACTTTAATATCTTTGCCCAGAAAATCTCAAAAGGGATCATGAAGGATTGGACACAAACTGAAAACTTAAACAACAACCAAAAGTCTATTTTTAGCCAATGAAGATTGTTAGTCAAGGGCCTACAATGGGCTGTATGCTATACTAGGTGTCTAAACCAAAGTAGAACAGGATATGGCTTCCATCTGTTAAAATCGGAGTTCTTGATGAAGGTTGTTGTTGTTGGTGGTGGTGGTGGTGTGCGTGTGGGTTTGTGCATGTGTGTGTGGGTTTGTGCATGTGTGTGTGTGTGTGTGTGTGTGTGTGAGAGAGAGAGAGAGAGAGAGAGAGAGAGAGAGAGAGAGAGAGAGAGAGAGAAAGAGAGATGGATCTCTTTGGCCATCTGGTGAAGTCTATGAATGCCATCTCAGAATTATGATTTCTTACCCACTTTTGTAATTCAAGGGAGAGGAAAATTTTAGTTAGAAATTAGAAAAAACGAAACATTTTTTCCCATCCAAGTTCAAGAGTCCCCGAAAATCTATCCATGGATCCTAGATTAAGAACTCATACTCTAAGAGATTACAGTTTAAATGGGATAACAACACAAAACACAAGGAACAGTAAGCGTACAATTAAGTTCTAAGTTTATCATAAACTAATGGCTCTTATAGCCACACAAAAATATGTAAGCCTTATAAAAAAATTAATTTAAGGTTACAGTGTCAATTATCTGATATTCTTCAACTGTCTCAGGGGATTTTCAGAAGGTCATTTTCTTTTAGAATCACTAGTTTAGAGAAAATGGTTTACTGGAGTAAACTTGGGAGAATTTTTAGAACTATCATTATGCTCTAATTAATATAGTTTTGTATAGTCTTAATTTAGGCAGTGACCTAGATGGTATCTAAATTGCCTTGAGGTAATGAATATATTTATGAGGTGCAAATGGAAAATTTATTCAATATAACAAACATCCTTCATATAGCTGCCAGAGGGATATTCCTAAGATTCAGATCTGAAAATATCACCTTTCCTTTAAAAAAATCTTCAACAACTTCCAATTGCTTCTAGGAGTATGTGTGCATGTGTACGTGCGTGCATGGGTGCGTGTGTGTGTGTGTGTGTGTGTGTGTGTGTGTGTGTGATCTGAAAGGATCACTAACATTCTTATAGTTAGGGAGGTATCATGTTTCAGAGAAATGGATTGAATATAGGTCTTTCTGTCAACAAGGTTAACCCTCTTATCGAATCAATACACCATGCTATTTCTCTCTTCAGCTGGGAATTTACAATCTTCCATAATGACTCCCTCCTACTTTTTAAATCTTATTTCATATTATTCCCATTAACATAGTCTCTGTTGCCATCAAACTAGCCTACAGCTCTTCTCCATACACCATATTTTATCTTCCACTTCTTCACCTTTGTTCAAGTGGTCTCTCATGTCTAATAACATTATTACAGTTTGCTGTTTGTCTTTTCAACTTTCTATACCATAAGCTGCATAAGGCCAGGAATAGCATCTTTTCCACATCACATGATCACACTCTATGCAATCACTATCCTATTACCATAGCAAACACTTATAAATGTCTCTTAAATGGGCAAAGGAATGATTCTTTAGATAGTTTTACTGAATGTTGACCACACATCTGACAATGTGTATCTGACAACAGTGACTCAAAGGATTAATGAAGTATCTCCACATTTTTTGTGGGGGTTTAAATGTAATCAGTTCTGTGATTATAACTGTGATTTAGTGCAGGTCTACTTGGTGAGATGTGGACCTAGAACCCAGATATCCTGACTTCCACCACAGCATTCTTGCCACTATACCATATTGCTTCTCAGATGACCAACTTTTGGTACCTATTTGTATTAAACATGGAAGAAATGACCAATGAAATGACTGATATTCCATAATGTATATTTTGGGTGCATGGGTAACTCATTAATCTCATTTACTACATTCAAGAACAATCCTTATGATTACATACTTTGCATCATATATTCCTCAACTCGTCATTTTCGAGCTTTCCAAACTAGTCAAATGTGATTAATGTCCTCTACAATATGGTGTCACCGATGACATAGGTAGTACAATTGTGTATGACAAATTACTTTGTGATACTAACATGATCATTGTGTGTTGGCTCAGACTACAAAAAACAATTCACTTTCTACATGTTGTTTATATATTTTATGAGAAAGGGGAAGGGAATAAGCATTTATTAAGCAGTTAAGTTGGTAGAGCTGGATTTGAGCTCAGATCTTACTTTGTGCCCAGATTTCCATTCAGTATACCACAAAGTTCCATGCTCCCAATCGAGATTTAGGGATAGAGATCGGACATATGATAGTATTATGTAGGGAGCTGCTAAGGTGAGGAAAATCCCTCTACCAATGCAGATCAAGATCTTTTCTTCAACTTATATCCTTAGAGAATTATCTAGGACCCTGAGAGTTGAAATGACTTGTCAAAGGTCACAAATATATGTGAGAAGAGGCAGGACCTGAAAACACCTTTTCCTAGCTTTTAGTCCACCTCTCTCTACACTATATTATGCTTCTTCTCAGTCTAGGTTTCAACTGATTTTAAATCTTTGATTTCCTCTACATTTCCATTTTAATCTTAGTCTTAAATTCATTGTAAGCAAAACCATAATATTTGATATGCACTCTGCAACAGAGCTTTATGTATGTTTAATTCATAGTCTGCTCCATTTTTTTCCCCATACATAGTTTGGGCCGAGATAAAACCACGAGGGGTTGACTCTTGACAGTGTACTCATGTGGATGGAGAATGTTTCACCTTTGAGTATAAGGCTACAGGCCTAAGCATCTACACGGTACTCACAGAATGCCAAAACTAACATAGGTGTATGACTGGCACATTTTTCAAGTGGGACTAACAAGATATCACTGGTGTGGCAGTGAATTTGCAAAAGCTCTCTCTATGTCTGAAAGGTACCCTCCTCTCCTAACTCTCAGAATCTCAGATTTCAGCTCAAGTTGCTAGTTAGTTCTATTCTGAAGCCTTCCCTGATTACTACCCATCTAGCCATTCTCTAGCCGTTAATGCACATTCACTCTCTCTCTTTTTCCATAAATCATCTTGAATTTACCTTTCTTGTGTATGCTCTATGACAATGTAAAAATACAATCCAAGTCTTCTAACTCCCAAAGTGTTTTAGTTGAACACCAAGATAAGTCTCCCTAGAATACATAAGGAAATAATGGATTCCCTTGCCTCTAAAGAAACAGTTTATATCCAAAGTATCAGATTTCAGTACTAGATAAATATGAAAAAAAGTTACAATTAATCATGAAATCATATACTTTTCAATTCTGTACTGGAATCAAAAGATAAAAAATAATGCTTTACATCTGGAGAGTACTTGATATTGTTCAAAGCACCTTTGCATGTTATTTTATTATTCTTTCACAGGATTTTATTAGAAAAGGCAAAGAAACATTATTCATATTTACAATTCTTCTCTTAACTTACCATAAAACACAGTCCCTCAAATTTATACACTACTATTTCTAGTCTTATTGAACAAAAAAATTCAAATTATTTTTCCTCATTTTGTCCCCCCATCCCCATCTCTTCTCATCCCCACAAGATAGGCAGGGCAAATGTTTTATAGATAAGAAAACTGAGACCCAGAAATGTTAGGGACTTGGATAAGAAACACAAGTAATAGTATTGGAGGAGAATGGAAATCAAGGCCTTCTACTTCAATATCCATCCCAAGAGATCACACAAGTCTTTATTTGCTAAGGAATGAGGGAGGAAAACATAGAAGAGACTCTACAATAGCAATATGAATTCTATATTGAAATTGTAGACAGTCCTTGGAGCCCTGGATAGCCAACATGGTTCACCATTTTACATACAGATCATCCATCAAGCTTCAATGGTCAACTCTCTCATCTTTTGGCTGTGATAACTGAGCTGATTAAAATTTCCTTTCCTACCAAGACTACAAAATTACCATTATCCATTTCAAAGAACAACACAGATGCTGATCTTTTCTCTCTAGTAGACAAATGCATGATTCCTTGTAACTTTAGAAACATGTCATAACCATTTGAAACACTTACAAAGGAGTCTCCAGAATGATGGCCAATCTGCTGAATACTTAATAGATTGTTTATATTCTAACACTGTAACGAACTTTGATTGGACATGAATTATGCACAATAGAATCAGGACTGGCCTAAATAGTTTAATGATTAGAAATAGAGAGGACACAGAGGAAGAGTTAGTTTTAGAAGAAATCATGGCACTTTTCTTTACTAGTACTACGATATAGGTGACATGCCATTGGATATTTTGCCTAATCTATGAAAAGGTGTTGGTATGTCATCTGCACAAGGTGAGATTTCAACTTAAACTTTAAATCTAAATTTCAGACTATTTAAATGACCTCTCCATCTGATTAGCTTTATGATCCACTGTGATATGCATACAAATAGAATTTTTTCAAAAGCAAAGGTTCACTTTACCAAGCTTTTACAAAGAGAAAGGACAGCCAAAGTGTTTTCAAAGGCCATGTTGCACATTGCCTCAAATGTTCTTATTTACTTCTACCCGAGCCCAATTAAAACTTAACATTTCAATAGTACTTCACAGTTACAAAATCCCTCTGTATCATATGATATTTTTGACATGATAAAATACTATTGCTGTGTTTAGTCCAAAGTTTCTCAGGAATTGATGTGGATGAAAATGTTGGCCTAAGGGTTAAAAATAATGTTAAAGGTTGCTTTTCCCATACTTTGAGAAGCCCCATAGCTTATTCTGTAACTTGAAGTCATTCTAACTGAATGACGGCATTCCCCTTTATCTTGAACCTGTACCAAAAGAATTACTTTTGTCTCCCCTATCCTGTGTTTCTCCTGTCCTTTAATTTTTAACACGCATCCTTCTACCCTGTCCTTAAATCCTTAAACCATGAAGAATTCCCATCGTCTCTCTCATCCTGTTATAAAATCCTTTCTTGTCCTGTCTTTAATCTTTACCCCCTATAAAAAACCTCTAAACCTACATCATCATTCTGAAACCTCTATATAAGTATAACTCCCCCAAATATCATGATCTCATTTAGCTTTCTTGCTAAGGAGGCCTGTGTAACTTTCATGCAATAAATCTCCCATTGGATACAGAGAAGGTCTAAGTGAATTCTTTCATACCCGACCGCTCTCCCAAATCTGACCTCAACAGGATGACAGTGGATGAGATGTGAGGAAAGCTCAGGTTTGTCTTGCCTGGGGCAAGCTGGAAGCCCAAGCACATACCTAATAACCCAGAACAGGATTTCTAGATCAGGGGTTGTTTTAGGACTGGAATAGCTTGCCAATAACATGTGTACATTTGAAAAAAATGTATTTCAAAATAGCTCAACATGAATTAATTTCCTCGGGTTAAAGAAGAAACCCCTTAGAATGAGAGATAAATTTGTAATGTCCCATGTCATTTTATAAGCAAAATGAACATCTGCATTCAATAAAATCAGTTCTGAAACTAACTTAAATTTTTCTGATCATGACAAAGCCCTAGAATTTACAAAGTGATATGATAAAAGTTAACAGAGTTCAGAGATAATAATGACATCCATTAGAAATGTACAAGCCAGAGAAAGATATAAATCTGCAAAGGATGTGTGACTTATTTAGAGGTTAAATCCTGACATGAGAACTCACTGTACTAACTTCAGATTGACTCTGACTTAACAATAAGACCTAACCAGTTAAATGCGCAAGGTGCTTAGAGGTTTTGTTCAGGGTTATAAGAGTTAGTTATAAGAACTCAGGTTTTCTTGGCTTTAAATACATCACTCTCTTCATGCACTCTCTCCAACCAGATCAGATTGCTACAGGAATCAGTGAAGTAATACTCTCTTAAACTTTTCTTACAACTTAGAGTTATTGGTCACAGTAAAAAATAAAATGAAAAGAAAAATAAAAATAAGCATATGATTTTAATAACTCTCTGGATGATTTTGATAAGGAAAACTAAAAGAAACATTAACATTTTAAATCAGAGACTTTTTTCTTGCATATCTGCTTAATCTGCAGGATTCTACATGGCTGACAGGGCACCATTGATTTAAATTGAAATTCCTGCTGCGTCATTGAACTATATAAAGAATGCCAGTGAAATGTGCAGGAAATGGGTACATTGTTAATGCCAATATAATTTGGAATGCTTTTTTAAACATAAACCTAAACCAGTGGCATCCATCTCAACTAAGATGTACACAAATACAAATTATTCATATTTTCAATATTTATTCCAGTGAAATTCATCTGGAGGATGGGAATGTGTAATGGAAATGTGTAATTTGAAGCTTTTCCCTGCTCCTTAATAGGCTTGGGGAATTTGAAGATCTTCCTTGTCCCTTAATGGGCCTCACTTGGAGCCCAACAAGAGAAGCTTGCTTAGGGGAGGCTTGTTTTTCAGGAAGGCCCACATCTTTTGTTACTTTGTAATTAGGCAGTGGGTCACAAAAGTTGTGACGCCCACTGACTCTGAGAAGGCTACATATTCTCTGAGGCAATGTTTTGCTTTGGTGCTCACTTACGGGAAAAATTATATGATTTGGTCAGATGAGATTTTGGGTAGTCATTGAGCCCCCTGGCTTTGAAAACCAAGATGCTGGTCCTTGTCTCTGTGGTAACTAACTGTGTATGGAGTCAGACAGCTAGAAGCCTTGTCTGTTGGTCTGTTAAATTGTGACATTTTCTCTGTCTGTATTTTTTGTCTGCTTGTAATTTCTATTTCCATTTTCTCTGAAGTTCAGGGTGCTGATCTTTTCTCCTGAACTAAGTAAATGATATATATGTTTGATTAAAACAAGATTGCTAACCCTTTTTGAGTTGCTTTCCTTTAGAAGAACAGATCAAAAAATCTGTGTTAGCAGCCATCCTGGGTATTTTAGGATGCTTGCTGTTATAGGATGGGATTAAGGAGTAAAGCCATGATTCTGGACTAAGTAGAAGCTCTTCCATTTTCTAATTTCAGATGCTTCAGCAATCTTATTTATTTTTATTTACCTAATTAACTAAAAGAAGTGATTTATAGCATTCTTTCTAAATCACCAAAGAGGAATTAATCTCGTAAATTCCAGTATTTCCTCACCTGTGCCTTTCCCAAACCTAGCCTAGTTCAGAGCTATAAATAGTAATTCTGTAGCCTAGGAGAAGCATAAGGAATGAGAGGGAGCTTGGCAGGAGAACAGGGCAGAGAAAGAATCCTCCCAGACATCTGGCACTAAGAAAAAAAAAGACTCCTATTGTTCTGCCAAATTATCGCTCTGGTTTAGCCTAATTTCACATGTTGAAACTGGTTTTGGACTTAATTGTGAGGGTTTGGATAAACTCTAAGAAAGGTCAGTATGGTTTGGTTTTTTTTTTTACCCATATTAGATTTTCACAGTTCTTCTATATCATACATTATCAGAGGTTAAGCCTGACCTCAACAGGACAAATGTTTATTATGCATCTACATATCCAAGGAGAATCCAGTTCAAATCAAACTACTTCCACATAGGTCCATATTTCCAAAAATGAAGCCTCCAAATGTTAGAGGATGAAATGCTATATTCCTGAGTATTTAGTACTTTATTATCATATGAAATACAGGCAAAGTTCTGTGAGACACAAAGAATTGAACTGAGGGCCAAAAAAAAAAAAAAAAAAGACAGCAGGAGACAATACCTACCCTTCAACTACTCACAACCCAATGGAATAGCAAGAGAAGCAAATAACAACAATGAAAAAAAGTTTTCAGAAATGTATAGCCAAAAGACAAGACCAGATACACAACTGAGAATCATGAAAGAAAAACATGTGTAGCATCCATGAAAGCTAATTGATAGTTGTAATAACTGTAACGGTAGTCATGGGTAGCTTCATGAAAGAGACAAGTCTCTGGGGATGAGTAGTGGGTGTGGGGGACATAGGAAGAGGAAGGGGAAAGCTAGATGTATGCAGGAAACAGCTCGTATGAAGGATATGAGCTATGTCTAATGAGTCTAGATAAGGGACAACCAGTTTTTGGAGAGTCTAAAACCTATGATGAACATTTTCTTTTTTTACTCTCCCTAATGTTACTGATAGTCATTTTATGTTCTTCTGAGCAAAGGAACAGTGTAAAGTACACTTGAGAAAAATTATTCCAGCTGCTGGCTATAGGAATATATCAACAAAAAGCTGCTACAAATTTAATAGGTTACAGAGAACTAAACAACCTCTTCTCAGAGATGATTAAAAACGCTCTAGACACTTCCTCAAACTATGCTGGTACAGGTGTGGTTCACCCTAAAATAATTGACTGGCTGACTTCCTGAGCTAGCTTTCATTATCAAGACTAGGCACAAATTCTGCCCTATCCTTTTACTTTTATGCAAAGGCTACACAACGGCATACTTCCGATGTGTGAGTGAGAGAGGGGGAGAGAGAATGAAAGAGGGAGAGACAGTGAAGGAGAGGTGAAGGAGAGGGAAAGAAAGGAAGGAGGAGAGGAAGGGAAAGAGGGATTTTCTTTAATGATTCTAAGCTGAATCAACATCTCTGACCATGACCAGATAAACCAGATTTATCTGATTTTCTCACTTTTATATACTTCTCTGTCAGTGAAGTGCTGGATTGTTGGCTATAAACACATTCGACTGTTCTTTTTCTAACTGTGTTTTTAATTCCATTGTTTTTAAAGAATGAATATTAGTCCAAGGAAGAGTAGAAAGGTTGTAGCTTTTAAAAAGCCATTTCATTTGTTATAAGAGATATTGCAGAAGATGGGAGAGGGAAGCCAAGTGTTTCAAGGAACATTCAAGCCCACAATTAAATAGGATCAGTCACATCAAAACACAAAGTGAAATGAGAAACCAGCACCAAGAACTGACAATCTATTGAAAAAAAAAAAAAGACAGCTCAATTAAGCTTACTAAAGCAAGCAAAGTCATTCAGATGATCCTAGCAGCTAGGTTGTATGCTTCTTGAAGTGTGAAAAACAGTAAGGATCAGGGGGAAAAAAAACAACTAATAACCATTTCTATGAAGTAGAAAAAAAATTGCTTGTCATGGAATAAGGCAATACATGGACCAGAGTACCAAAAAACTGATGAAAATCACTTTTTAAATTCAAGACTATACCATAAACCACTGTCAAAAGAAGTCTCTAAATCATGCACTTTAAAAAATCTGATTGTTAAACATTTGCTCATAAAATGTTTGGGGATTTTTTTTAACTTCCTATAGTTGTAGAAGTCTTGATCTCATTGAGAGGATGATGAACTCTGACAAATATATGGATGCAGCAACCATCTTTGGAATAAAGAATGGTTCTGGTAACTCCATGGCAGAAAGGAGAGGAGGTAAAGTGTTACGGGGTAATAACAATGGGAGTGAAAACAGAAAGGGAGGAAAAGTTGGTTAAGCCTTGCAGAAGGTGCTGCCCCCTGGGGACAAATTCAGTTCTCTCTCTTCTCCCTATAACCACTTTCCTCTTTTAATTCCCAGATTTTCTGTGTTCCACCCCCACTTCCCCAATCCACACTGTATAAACATTTGACATCTTTTCTCAGCCAGGAATATGAATAAAAACTAGAAAACTGACAATAGTTGGTGAAAATCAAGGACCCAATGACACACTACTTTCTGACCGTCAGACACCTGCTAGATACTATAGCATAACACTGCACCATGCCACAAAAAGGTAAGGAATCTTAGTTGATGGCTCAATAAAAATGGGTTTCAATACTCTAGGAGCTCTGACAGGCTATACAGAAGGCTAGATTAGAAATATCGACAGTTAGGAAACATAAAATACAACTGTGACATGAGGTTTCATGATGAAGAATTAAACAATATTTGTCAAAATCTTGTGAACTCAATGCCATATGTAAAACGTGTGGTTGTAGCAAAAGGAGGAAATATGAAATATTAAAAAGGCTTTTAACTGACTATATATTAATCAATCTAATTATTTTACTTTGGCCCAGTTGATTTACATGCTTTGTGAGGTTGCCCAGATTTTAGATCATATAATATCCTAAACTTCCCTATTAAATCTTTCCATTATCATATCACACTTTTATAAGTACTTTTAAAAAAATTCTCTGATTATCATAACTAACAATTTTGTATCAGGAGATCAATAAATTAAGTTCTTTTCACTAATTTTACTGTGTACTTTCTGAAGGAAAAATGATTTTTTTTTGTCTTGTGTATTTGCCTTATTTGTACTCCCCCAAATCACTTTGTTACATACTGATACTCACAAATAAAACTTTTCATCCCAGACTGGATTTAAGTTTCCAAAAATAGTTTTGGTTCTTCTCTTGTTCTTTCCAACTTGAACTGTAACATATGGATCACTTGATCCTGTTTTGTCCTTAGCTTGTAATCCTTGGGCAGAAACCACTGAAATAAAACCAAAAGAAAGGGCTTTTACTGTTAAGAAATTCAAAGAATGACAACACAGTATCCCAATGTTTGGCAGAAGAAAAAGAGTGTAGGTAGCTGGAGGTTTGTGAGAAGGGTATTTAACTAGACTTAGTTACCACATTGTACTTCTTTATTTTATTTCTAAATAATGTTGCTTACCCTAGAACATAGTATTGCTTCATCTATCCAAAGGATGTCCCACTGGTTCTTCAAATTCGACAAGTTACTTAATCACATTTCTTTTTCTAGTTTTATTATTATTATTTTTGTCAATGTCCCTGCTATTCACTTAGTCTCCTATGTTAGAAACAACATTGTTTTTTGATTGTTCCCTATCCCTCACCTCTTATAACCATGGTGTTGAGGACCACAGGCAGTGGGACTCAGACCCTGATGGCTGAACAAGCCCTCTCAGGTGTTTGCCCTGCTGATAGGGCTGGATCAGTTCTCCATCCCCCAGGAAGGCACTCAAACATACAGGTGTGAAGATTATGTCCTTGAGATGTGCATGTCAAATACACCCACAATGTCCTCAGGGGAAAGCAATTAAGAAGTGTCCCATAAAAGCCTGGACGTTGGGTAATAAAGTTGGTTCTCTACTTTCACCACTCTGAGAGTTCCCGGCTCTTTTTTATGCATTCAGTATTTCCTCTGGGTTGGTGATTCTTTCTCAGCCCTGTCTGGGGATGACAGGGCTCCCACTCTTTCTCAGCCCTGCTGTCCTACACAGTCTAATGTCATCATTTGCATCCATATTTTTCTCGTATTTCTCGGCATGTATTCTATGTTAGAGTTATGTGGGGTTATTTATTGTCTCCTAAACACATCTTATGTTTTTCTTCCTCCAGAATTTGCTCATGCCATACTCTATGTCCATGGCCAAATACTGGAAAGAACATTGGATCTGAGAGAGAATTAGATTGAAATCCTGCCTCTGATATTTAATATTTCTATGACTTAATGCAAGTCACTTTACTTTGTAAGGCCTCATTTTCTTCCCCTCCAAACTGAAGGGATTGGACTAGATCATTTCTAAGGTTCCATTCATATCTAAATTCTATGGCTTCTATGCTCTCTATCTTCCTCTTCAACTATCAATCCCTATCTTTAAAAGTTTAATTCAAATTACATTTCTTCTATGAGACTTTCCCTGATTCCTCACTGCCCTTCCCCTAATATATGTCAATAATGACCTTTTACTGCTTGGATCTTATAAAGCATTTAGTTTTTATCTTTCTCCCAAGTTTTTCAGATATTATCTTGCATTCTAAGTTATCTGTGCAGGTGTCACATTCTCTTAATAAGCCATAAAATTTAATATTTATATCTCCTATGCCTGATATAGTGATATGTGCATAGCCGTGTTTAATATTTTAAAATTCAGTTGAATTAATGTGCACAGTGTAGTCTTTGGGAAACAATTAGCAATGAATGAAATACTATTTATCATGTATGTTACTATTTTTGGTCTTCACATCTTAAGATGTACTCAATCCATGCCATATCTACAGTATAGATTTAGACCCAGGATACAGGCCATGCAGTCCTACTCCCTCTTTTTTTGTTGTTGTTTATAAATAAGAAAACTGGGGTCTGGAGTTTGTTTTTATTTTTTTTTAAATATGTTGGTATTCTTTTTCTTTTCTTTTTAATACCAATGTTGTCTCTTGTTCCCAATGAGTATTCTCCCCCCACCCCCCAAAAAATCTGTCTTAATAAATAAGTACAGTTAAACAAACAATATGTTCAGTCATTTTCAGTCATGTCCAACTCCTCACAAGCCCATTTGGGGTTTTCTTGGGAGAGATACTGGAATGGCTTATTATTTCCTTTTCTATTTCATTTTATAGATAGGGAAAATGAGGCAATTGAGGTTAAGTGACTTTCCCAGGGTCACACAGCTAGTAAGTATCTGAGGGCAGATTTTAAGTCAGGAAGAAGAGTCTTCCTGACTCCAGGCCCAGGTACTCTATCCGCTGTGCCACCTAGTTGCACCCCCCCCCCCCCATCAAGACTTCTGCCATATTGGAAATTGTATGCTTCACTCTGGATCTAGAATACCCCACTTTTCTTCCAAGAAGTAGGAGGCAAGTTTACTAATCAGTGTTCTAAGGCACTCCTGGTGATGACATTGATTAGAATTCCAGAGAGACTAAGAGACTTGTTCAAGTTCTACGCTAGGTTGTAAGTTCAATAAGAGGGGAACCCAGGTGGTGTGACTCCAAACTCAAGTGTTCTTTCCATTGTACCACATGGGTTCCTCCCATGGTGGTCAAGATTTAAATGTTACTCTGAGTTGTATTGCTATCATCACCATTTCCTTCCCAGTTTATTACTTTCCCACAAACTAGGAAGGAAAAGGTGACAAGAGGAACAGAACATATATGTGTGTGTAAACACACATATATACACGGATACATATATATCACACCACATACACACACATCTTATTTTTTGAGCCAAAGGTAAATGTGTGTATATATATATATATATACACGAAAACATATACATGAGATGTGTGTATGTAAACATACATGCATATAAATACATTTAGCTTATGTTTAGTCAAAGGTGCTTAAGTGTATACACACATGAAAATACATGTGTAATATGTTTATTTCTTAATATGCATACATGTAAACAAACACACACATGGTAATCTTAGTATATTTATGTTTTCATGTGTGTATAAACAGACATGAAAACATATACACAATATACACATATCTATATGCATACATCCACACACAAATCTATACATATACTATATGTAGTTATATAGTAGATGTGTATATATG
>JAQQSV010004697.1:0-14756 GCA_028646515.1 Pseudochirops corinnae | reverse complement strand
ATATGATATACTATAAAATATAATAAACAATCTAGAATTATAGTAAGCAATCTCTCTCTTAGAGAGAGTTGAGGAGGAAACTCACCTTCCTCCTCTCAGTAGAGAAATATGGGCTAGAAATGTTGTATACATCATCAGAGGGTATTTATATATCAGTTGGCTTTGCTTAAATATTATTATAGATGTGGAATATGGTATACATTGTCAGAGGGTATTTACTTATTAGATGACTTTGCTTAAAAATTGTTACAAGGAAGAGGTCAGTGTGTCCGATATCACTTAAAGGGAAATGACTGTGGTGTGAAAATGGAAGGTAATGTATTAACACACATGCGAAGAAAAGACCAATTTCTGTTTTGAGGGTTTATTGCCATTTATGGATTTAGCCATGGTTCTGTTTTGTATACTTTACCAACGAATTTTTATTGATATTCAACATATCTAAAAATCCACAATTAAAGAATTAAGGGGAGAGGCGACTAAATAGCATTCTCTTGTGAAGCATTTATTCTGGTCTAAGAACTTCCCAAATAAGTAGAGGAGTCAGAGGAGTAAAAGAAGGGATGATAGTAATAGTAGGAGAGAAGGGTAAATTGGGTACAATGGACTCCTTTTAGCTCGAAGGCAATTCACTGTATCTCACTTTTGCAGGACTAACCAGAGGGAAATTCATGAAGTGGGAAACTTTGTCTTTAATACCTACCCACCTCCCTTTCATTGCTCTGTGCTCTTACTTTGATCTAAGTTCCTGGTGTCTTTAAGTTGCTGTCCAACAGCCCATGTTTCCCCTCCCCAACCACAACATCCCATGCTGGCTACATCCTATGCTGCAGACCATTCTTTTACTTCACTTTCCATCAAACCTTACCTGTCTTGCACTCCATTCCTTCTGAAATAGGCTTTCTGCTTTCCCAAGGAATTTATTTATTAATTAAATTAATCTGTTCAAAGGCTGAGTGACTAATAATGGATTAATATATTATTTCTTTAACTTGTACTCAAACAATAAAGAAACACTGTCACAGTTCATTTGAGTGAAAGAATATCCTATTTAGAGTTAGAAGATTTGTTTTCAAACTCTGATTTCCATTTACTACTTATGTGAACTTACTCAAGCAATGGTGGTCTAAGAATGTCAGTTTCTTTGAAATATGAGGGATTTGAACTAGATAATTTCTAAGTTTTCTTCCGAGTCTAATTTTTGCAGGTTCTGTGAATTCAAAGTAATGAACTAGTGGGAATCTCAAGCAATATGGCAGGCCAGTAGGGAAGTTATTTCTGGGAAGGGGAGGCTTCAAATCACACCAGGTACTTGGCCTCTATTCCTAGCATAAGGCCAGCCCTGTCTAGTTGTGTTTCATTGATTTCTTTCCTATATCAGCACACCAGCTTGATGTCAACCACATTAGTGTTTAAGCAATTGTATGAACTGGGAGTTCATCAGTCAGCACTGTCACTCTCATGTGCCCCCATGCCATCTGGCCGCTGCCCCAGTGCTCCCCTCTGGCAACCACTGCCATTCTGATGTCTAGTTTTCTTAGACCAATGGAGAAATGCACCATTTTAACCTTCTCTGTCACTACAAAGAAAAGAAAGAGAAATACTGACAGCTGCAGTAGTATTTCTTATACAATAAACACATAGAAATTCTATCCATCATACAGAATGATGCTGTGGAAACAGCAGAGTTTATGAAATCAGCAGACTTTTGTTCTATTCACTTCAACAACAATAAACATTTATTGTTGGCCTATTAGTTGCAACCATATTGGATGCTATAACTCCAAAAGATGCAAACAAACAGTCTCTTCCATCAGAGAGCATATTTTCTAATATTAGAGATTATGACATGTACAAACAAGTATAAGATAGAGTAGAATGATCAAAATGTTCTGAGAAAATTCAAGGAGGGAGGGATCGCTTTCAGCTAGGGAAGACAAGGGAAGTCCTCCACCTCGTGGAGAGGTGACAGCAGCTGAATTTTGAAGGAAGAGGAGAATTTAAATAGGGGTAAATGTGGATCCATCACAGACTGAGTCTAGGAAAGTCATTTAACCTTCCTAGGTCTTAATTTTCCAATCTATCAAACAAAGAAACCTAAGCAGATGAACATTAAGTTCCCTTTTATCTCCAAACTTCTGAGATTCCATGTGATTCCCTATACTTTCTAGAGTGGAGTAACGGGACAGAGAAGGCAAGAGGAGGAAAAGAAGAAACACACCTGGATGCAGAGATGGCTTATAGAATGATTCCCAATATCCACGTTAATTTCGTCAGAGACTACCTACTCCTCAGGCTATGTCCATGTAACCATGAGAATCTCATGGAGTATGTAAGGAGTAATGATAATATCAATTTGATTATTGTTCATTGAGCAAGAGATAGAAAGCTCATGGAAGGGGAAGAAGATACAAATGTGGCAGGAGTCAGGATAGATAGCAAATTGTTAATGCTGGTAGGATCCCAGTATGCTGGATGAGACAAAGCACGGTATGGAGTCAGATAGGAAGAATCAATAATTTGAAAATAAAAATAGTTTAAGAAGCTTAAAGCTCCATGGTAAAAAGTCCTCTTTCAAATAATTCCCTATGTAAACTTACTTTTGAAAACAGTGAATTTATGTCTATCAAAAGCCAGGGGCTTTTAGCCCATGAATTCCAAAACTGAAACAAGTCAATGTATAAAATTAATCCAAAGGATTGCTCATTTTTGTATAGAAAAAGCAGCCAGTGGGTTGTCTATTACTTGTTTTGACCCAATGTTGTAATATCATGTAGTTTTAACAGTAGCTGTCTCACGGAGCATGAAAGGGATGGACCTATGCCCTGACCCTTACTAGTGGGCTCCTAGGTAAATGACAAGCATGACCCAAGGCTTCTGACTGGTCCTTGTATGAACTCCTCTCACCATAATGTGGGGCTCTATGAGAGAGGACTGGCCACTGAATAGGGAAAGTTGCCCACTTGTTAGACTTTATAGGAGAGACAACTTCCTCTACTACTTTCTCTTTTTAAAATATGCTGAATGGGTAGTTCTTTCTTAATGGCCACTCCTGTTTCACATAGTCCCCATTATCTCTAAGGAGGCAGAAAAAGACATGCAGGGTCTAGGCAGAAGTCTTTGGCTGTGCATATTCTATCATGGAGTCCACCAGAAGAGGAGCAGGGCACACACCTATCCCCTTGCATACTCCATGAAATAGCTACCGTTACATTTATATGACATTATAACGTTGGCTAGAAATAGAAGGCAGTCAATCAATTAACTAGTTGCTTTTACTACACAATACCAAATACCATCAGTCCAATCTTATCCATCAAATTGAACCCATTTTGTAATCAACAGACTAAATTCCTTGGTTTTAGATGGACACAGTTTCCCTATCTTAAAAAGAGAGAACGTGGAGGGCTTTATTTGGAGGAATTTTCACCAAGGAACTTTTAGTTTTTTCAACTACTTTTAAAAATCTTTGATTCTCTCTAGCTGACCCCAGACTGTGCTTCATCCCATCCTGTACACCAGAGTCCTGCCAACATAAGCATTTTGCCATCTGCCCTGCCACCTGGCACATGTGTGCATAACTTTCCTCTCCCAATACTTTCTACCTCTTGTTCAGTGAACAATCAAATCAAATCAATAGTACCCCCACTGATGGAAAGGACATGACAATCTATTGTTCTGTGAGTTCCTTCTCAATCCCTGGGACTACTTAGAAAAAGCTCCCTTGCTGATCGTTACTCCTTGACATGTGTTGTATCTGTACCCCCAGGACTTACGTTTGTCATATAGTAAGTAAATGCTTGTGACTGATTTTCTTTTTTTTAGCATACTTTGTCTTCCTTCTTGACCTGACCTCTTGAAGTCTCACATTATTCAAGGGGAAAATGAAGGAATAGATAGCAGTCCTAGCATTATACTCTAAATCAGCTATGCAAGTAAGTCTTCTTTCTCATGAGGAAGCTACAAAATGAAAGAAATAACATTCTCTTTGAACCACTGAATACAGAGGGTTACTCACTAGGTTAAATAAACAACTATTTATTTGCAAGGATACAAATATAAATTAAAAATCTGTACAGGAAGGCTGAGAGTATTTGTGAAGACTGGCTGATAAGTGGGGGGGTTACTTGCAAAGAAATACAATGGAAACTGTCAAGTTGTAAAATGATTGAAATGAAAGGTGGCATTCAAGACCGTGTTAGGAATGTACATTTTATACTCAATAATGAGGTCATGGAAGAAGAATTATCAAATATTTTCAAACTTAAAAGTCAAAACAGAATAAAAGCAATAGCTTAACCTGAAGCTTCCTTTTGAATTCTTTTTCTTTTTACTATTTTTCCAATTACATGTAAAATATTATTACATGTAAAAATATTAACATTTATTTTTTAAATTTTGGATTCCCGATTTTGAATGTTTTCTAAGAAATATTAGTCAATGCAAATAGTATTTGATTTCCTTTTTAATAATAGGCAATATGGTAGATAGAGATCCAGCTTTAAAACTAAAACCTGGGCTCAAGTCTCACCAGTGACACACATTGTTCTAGTGTAAAGCAGTTTAGTGGAGGTGGAGAGGTGATTAGAGCACTGGGCTTGGAGTCAGAAATACCTGAGTGGAAATCCAGCCTTAGATACTTATCACAATGTCAGTCCCTATCCCAGCAGTGCCATATAAATAAAGCAATATAACTCTATTAGTTCTCTCTCTCTCTCTCTCTCTCTCTCTCTCTCTCTCTCTCTCTCTCTCACACACACACACACACACACACACACACACACACACACACACGCGCGCACGCTATACACATCTGTGGGTTTCCCCTCTGTTAGGGAAGAGATTGGCACTTTTCAAAATAAGTTGTGAGCAGAGACTTCCCTAGAGCTTAATTAATAATCCCTCTTTAAAATGAATTATATACTAATACATGTAAATGAATTATGTGACTAGATTTCAACACTTTAGGTGATCTATTCTTTTTTTCAAACATAATTCCCTCCCTATTTATTTGATCTGTTCTGCTAATTAAGGAACTCACAACTTTAAATAGTCTGGCACATTTTATACTATTTTCTAATATTTTAAATGCTTTAATTGTTAGAAGGAAAATATGCATTTATTTAAATAGGCATTCATCAAGAGATGCTTACTGAGTGACTACAATAAATCAGGATCATGGGCAGTGTGAGGGACAGAAAGAAATAAAAGCCACGAGCTTTGCCCAGGTGGAATTTCAACTTTTTTGTTAAACATAATTTACCTTATTAGTATACCCTAAGCTTGTGGAGCAGCTAGGTGGTGCTATGGATAGAGTGTGGGGCCTGGAATCAGGAAGACATCAGGAAGACACTTAGCTGTGTGACCCTGGCTTAGTCACTTCACCCTGTTTGCCTCAGTTTCCTCATCTGTAAAATGAGCTAGAGAAAGAAATGGCAAACCACTCCCATATCTATGCCAAGAAAACCCCCAAATGGGTCATGAAGAGTTGAAAGCACCAACAAAAATAACAACAAAAACATTGTTTTAAGTACTTGTCATACTGTTAATTCTTTTTGGACTTGCAGTCAACTCAGTGCCTTAGATTTATACAAAATGTTATTGAAGACTGAAGCCATGAATGTTCTGCACCCTTTGTCAGCCACTGGTCAATAGCTTGGGTTAGTCACAACATACATAAGCTCCCGAAGGTCAGAGAAAATTGTGTCTAAATCAACATGTTGAAAGTAGGTCCATTTTTTTTCTTACTATTCTCCCCTTGTAATCAGCAAATCATCTTTCTTGCATTCACATGTCTATACTTAGATTTCCCAAAGCAATTTATTAAGCTCACAAAACCCTTTTATATTATAAATTGATAAAAAAAAAATATCTTAATATCCTTCTAGTTATTATTCTGCCTTAAGTCTCAGATTCACAGGAGGCAAGAACCCTGAGCCAAAGAGAAGTGTTATGGTTTAAACCCAGGGACTCCAAAAACTATTGAGGTGGGGTCTCTGCCCACACTAAAACTGTTGGGGTTTCATGATGTGTTGTGGTGGAACTGTCTCAAAAAATTCAGAGTCAGATCACCTCTAATCCAAGTATAGGCATTTAATTGAGATTGATGCCTCTCATGAAGTGGGCTAAGTTCCAAGAGGAACTAGCAACTTCAGAGAAAGCAAGATGGATTTTTATAGGGAAAAGATGCAATTACATAACAGAAATTTACATAGAATAGAGGAATATCATTAATATTAAAAAGGCAGGAGGAGTTTCTTACGGGATTAGGTAATGGAGGAGGGGTACCATCTATGGTTCAATGGTTAAACATTCTTGTCATTCTGCTTTCCAATTGGCTAGCTATTGTGGTGCTCTCTGGTTAAGACAGATAGTTATGTATTGTGGTCCTCTCTTGGGCTAGAATCAATGGTTATCAACCTATGGGTTAGATTCAACTTGTAACAATGAAAATGCATCCTGCATATCAGATATTTACATTACAATTCATAACAGTAGCAAAATTACAGTTATGAAGTAGCAATGAAAATAATTTTATGGTTGGGGGTCACCACAACATGAGGAACTATATTAAAGGGTTGTAGCATTAGGAAGGTTGAGAACCACTGGGCTAGATGGATGATGTGATTGTGATTGAATAACACACCTATTTCTGTGGGAATGGGTCTGGGAACAGTGACCAGGTGGAGGTAGTAGCTAGGTTCCTATCACATGGACACACCTGCTGTTTCTGTGGGAACTAAGAGTTCAGGGACACCCCTATTGTTCCAGTGAGCAGTGAGGCATATATGAAGAAGTTAGGACATTGGCAGGGGGGTTAGGTAGGTACAGTGGGGCTGCTGTTCAATGGCGCCAGGCCTATAATGAAGTTAGAATATTGGGGCTGGGGGCAGCTTTATTAGGATTCCATCAGAAAGAAGGAGACAGAGATAGAGAAACCAGGATACAGAGAGAAAGAAGAAATAGTTCATCTTTTTTAAGTTATTAAGTTTTTTAAATTAAATTTTATTTTTTTCAATTGTCAATTTTTCTTCTCCCTTTCCTACATCTCTCCCCTCCCCTGGAAGAAAAAAAAAGAAAAATTAAAACTTTATAATAATTATAGTCAAGCAAAATAGATAAACATGTTGGCCACATCCAAAAATGTAAGTATCATCCTACATATTGCTGAATCATCTCTCTGTCAGGACATGGGTAGCATGCTTCATCATCAGACTTCTAGAATCTAAAAGTTGATTACTCTTCTAGTTGGTTATTTCATTGATAAGAACTGTCTTTCAAAATTGTTCATTTTTATAATGTTGATGTTATTATATAAATTGTTCCTTCATTCTGCTCGTTGCACTCTAAATCACTTCATGAAAATCTTTTCAGGTTTCTCTAAATCATCTTTTTCATTATTTCTTCCAGCAATGCAGTTTTCTACTATATTCATAAACCAAAATTTGTTCAGTCATTCTTCAACTAACAGAATCCTCTCCCTAGTTTCCAGTTCTTTGTCACTACAAAAAAAAATCCTTTTCTATACATATTTTTATACATTTAGGACTATTTCGTCTGTCTCAGATCTCTTTGGGAATCTAGGCCTATTAGTTACATTGCTAGGTCAAAGGGTGCATGTGCAGTTTAGTAACTTTGTATGTAGAGTTCCAAAGGCTTTCCAAAATGACTTTCCCAATCTACAAATCCACCAAACAGAATAGCAATGTGTGTTTTCTTGAAGCCCTTCTAACATTTGTTATTTTCCTTTTTTTGAAACTTTGACAATCTGATGGATGTGAGGTAGGTCCTCAGAGTTTCTTTAATTTCAATTTTTCTAACTACTAATTATTTGGAGCACTTTTCAGATGCCTATTGATTTCTTCTTTTGAGAACTGTCTGTTCATTTCCCCTGGCCACTTAAGTCTATATCTTTTTAGAAGAGATTTTGGTAGTAAACATTTTGTAGAGTAATAAAAATTGGCCATAGACCAGAAGCTGCTGTATTTTGGTCAATACAATTAATTTTGTATTTAGTCATATAATGACTCATAACATGCCCTGTATTAATCCATCTTACATTGTTATTTAGGTATTATCATATTTAATGTGTGTGTGCACAGGTGAGTGTGTGTGTATGTGCAGAAGTTTAATTTGTATCCTAAACTAGACTGTAAATTCTTTCAGAAAATCACATTTTAAGAAGGACAACTGATAATCTGTAATTGATTGAGGAGCACATCCAGAGTGGTGAGAGGTTGAATAGGGAATGGCAATACTTGAGGAATACTGGAGTTCAAACACTGATTTGGATATTAACCATTCATTGCCTTGGGCTCTTCATTTTCCATTAATTGTTCTGTTTGGTTTCAGCTTCACAAAAATCATACCTCCCCTCCACCTGCCAACTGGCTTCCCCAAAATAAACTCATCACTCAAAATCTCATCATCAAGCAGATTGATTCAACTTTGATATTTGCCTCTTCCCTCTGACTGGAGGAAACAATAATCTCCTCCCAAAGTCTTCTTTAATAGAGAACACAGGACTTTCCAGCCCACTTCATTTTCCATCAGCCTACTCCACTTGTTTTATTTAGACTCCATGAACATCCCAATATCCTCTGTTGACCTGCCCCATATCCCCTCCTTCTTTCAGCTTCCTTTTGTGTATTATCTTCCCCTATTAGATTGTAAGTTCCTTGAGGGCATGGACTGGTTTGTTTGTTTGTTTTTTCATATTTGTATCCCTAGTGCTTAGCATGTCTGGCACATAGTAGGTAATTAATAAATGTTTATTGGCTATTGGCTCGGCAAAGCACTTCTCTTGTCTGTTTCTTCATCGGTAAAAGGAGAGTGTTATACCAGATGATTTTCTAAGGTCCCTTTGAAAACTCTAAGTCTATGATCTGTGTATTAGTCTGGATGCACAGGCTACACTGGACATTTCCTATGCCTGGAATACACTCCTTTATCAATGTCACCTCAGAACTTTTAGCCTTCAAGATTCAGATACCTTAATTGCTGCTTCCTATGGGAAGCTTTTCCTGCTTCATCAGTTGTTAATACATTAATTCTTCTTAAATTAGAATGTATTTACTTAGCTATATGCATGTTATATCCCCTAGTAAGATGTAAAGTCTTTGAGAACAAGTGTAATTCCTTTCCTTTCTCTTGCCTTACTAGGAAATTAATAAATGCTTGTTGAGTTGAATTGCATAGTCATATATAATTCATTATTCTTTGATATTTTAATAATGCCACATAAAAATATTTAAATATCCATCTTCATCTTATTAATTTTGTATCTTTGACTACATCCAATGCAAAACTATGCCTATAGTAGGAGCTCTGTGCTATAACGTGCCTTCCTAATTAAATGATTTATTCATTCATTCATCTAAGAATGACCAACTAACTGATTTGTTTGGCTGCAAATAGGTAAAGCCAGCCAATATTTTGCTGAGGGACAAAAGATTGCTGTAATTTATTGGAATCGTGTTCATATTACAAGTTGTTCCTTTATATTTTTTTCAGATTATATGCAAGAGCCCCTCATACAACCAGCCTAAACAGCAATCATTTCATTATCACTGTTGAACAGCTTTGTTAACTTAAGAAGAATGTTAAGAACCTGGAGAGGGTCCAGAGGTGAGCAATGAAAATTCATTAAAAGGTTAGAAAACAGCACCCACAAGGAAAGGTTAAAAATAATTGGGATTATTTAGTCGAAAAGGGAGAAGACTAAAAAGCAATTTAATTATTGCCTTCATTCTCCACATGATAACCCAAGGGTAACATGTTCTCCATCTCTTCTAACAAGAAATCTAGCTTAAATGACCTTAGACTAAAGTAGGAAATATTTAGGTAAGATTAACAGAAGTTCTTGACAGATGGGCAGCTAGATATAATGGGCATTACCAGAGGTGTTAGAGCATTTTCTTTCCAGGGGATTTTTTTTTAATAACTACCTATCTTTCAGCAATGACATACCTAAAGGCTAGGGGATAAACTAGGTGAGTTCTGAAGTGTGATTACATCATAACTTTAGACTTCCTGAAAATAACCAGGCAAGCAGAGATATGGTTCTAAAACCTATTTTTCTTTTCTGTGGGAACCTTCTTCCCTGAGGCATCTGTCTTCAGCCAAGCATTCTGTTGGCAACATACTTCTACCAGAAGTCACACTCATGGGAAACCCCTCAGCCAGGAGCATGCTGAAGCCAACTCCTATTGGTTCAGGAGAGCCAGTAAGACAGTTGTCAAATTTTCGTTGTGAGCACTTACACTCCAGAAATCAGCAAATGCTATAATCAGGCCTTGATTTAATATTTTGTTGATTGTTTAGACTTCAAAAAGTGATGCAGCAATATCACTGCTAGCTCTATTTCAAAAATGATTAGGGAAAAAGGAAAAGAGCCTATATGTTCTAAAATATTTATAGCAACTCTTTTTCTGGTGACAAAGAACTCATTAACCTGGTAGTGATTAACGAAGTTGTGGTATATGATTGTGATGGGATACTACTGTGTTATAAGAAATCATGAGCTCGATGACCCTAGAAAATCATGGATAGACATGAACAAAATAATGAAGAGCAAAATGAACAGAACCAAGAGAATATTGTATACAGTAACAGCAGTATTGTTTTAAGAACAACTTTGAGAAAATAAGTAATTTTGATTATTATAAAATACCCAGATTAACTATAAAGGACATATGAAGGAAGACACTATCTGCATCCAGAGAAATGACTGATAAATAGAAGTATGTATAGAATGGTTTTACATATACATACTGATAATCATTAAATATTATATTTTGGCCAAAGTCTGAATTAATCGAACAAACTTCTTCCCCTTGCTTTGAAAATGCCTTTTCCTGTGTCAGCAACTCCAGTGCATCCTGAGATCATAAATTCCAAATGGACCCTGCTTTGTCTTTGCTCTCTGAGTGAGTTCAGAGAATACCTCTCCTTGTGTCAACAAAGCAGATGAGGCTTACTTTATGGCCCTTAAGGATTAGATCCTTAACTTGAGGCATTAACTTGAGTAATGAGACTTTTTATTGTCTTAATATTTTCTGGACATATAATATGTTATGGAATGTTAATGGTAAAGAAAACATAGATATCCCGGATCATCATTTCAATTGACACTTTGTCAACTCTCATGTTTTATCGTATTTACCATCTATTCAATTAAGAAAATTCCTTTCTCATACTATGGAGATCATAAGTTTGTGTGACACAGCCACCCTGAAATGGGATGGTTCTAAAATGTATTTAAGGTTTTTCGTCTTTTTGTTCATCAGTCAGCCTCAGGCTGGCTCCTTGTACAAGTGTCTAGTTTTAAGGGAATAAGTAATAAATACTGCAGCTGCATATTACTATTTGTTTGTCTCTTTTAACCAAACTTTTTTAAAAGGTTCACAATATACACACATATTTGTATGGTAGCCAACTCTAGGGGAGAAGGAGAGAAAAAAAGAGAAATTTACATGATAACTTTATCATATATTTAAAAGAAATAGCAATTTATACATAACAGATTTGTAGTTTCATGTGCAATCATTTCTTTATTATACTATGTTATGGGAATATTTATTTTATTCCATAAATTAAATATAAAATAAACACAAATTTGAAAAATAATGCAACAAATACTAATCATGCAGATTAAATTTTAAAATGCGTGGTAGATACATTTTTGTTTGTGTATCCCAGATTTAATTGTTAAACATTTATCATTCCAGCTCTACATGATGCTTTCCTTTCCCTTTTGGCTTCTATTTGTCTTGGTTTTTGTTCTTTTCTATAGCATCTCTACAAATAAACTAAGAGGCAGCCTGGCATAATGGTCAGAGAGCCAGCCTTGGCATCTGGAAAACTCTGGTTCAAATCACTTCATTTCTTAGTGCTTCTGGCAACTCTCTAAGACTGTAGGCTGCAAAGTAGATGCTGATCTGCCTAGGTAGAGAGAGTTTCCAATAAGAATTAAATCATGGGTCTCATCAAAATAATGCCTCTGTTATAGACTTACCCTCTTCTAGGATAGGCCATGCTTCACTTTGCTCCCTGACATCTTCTAGAAAGCTGTCCTGTTGCTAGATGCATACTCTACTCCCTGTTCCTCCTCCAACACTCTTACATTCCGGTTCTGGAAGCATATTTAAATCAACACTACCATTGCTACTGGAAAATGTACGTCAGTCTACTCCCCTTTAGCTTCACTCACCATCCTAGTAACTTTCTAAGACAAAATACCTGTCCTTGACCTCTGCACTGTTGCATATATTGTTTTCCCCATGAGAATGCAACCTCCTTGAAGGCAGAAACTGTCTCCAAGTTTGTATTTGTATCTCTAACACTTAGCACAATGAATAACAAACAATTGCTTAATGAATGTTTTGTCACTCATCTATCCATCCATCATTCATTCATCCATTTATCCATCTATTAAATAAGATAGATTGCATAGCAATGCTGTGAATACAGAGACAACTTTCTACATGAAAAAGAAGTGGGAGGAAGTTCAGTTGATACAGTTCAAATAAAAATATAAGACTGGATATGATATTCCAGTCCTACATGGGGAAACTGTATGTGGGGACTTGACAGCCAAGTGAGGTAACCTATATTGCTGGTACTTGACCGGTACTCAGCCACCATCTATGGAGAAGACCCAAAGTTAAGATGTAAGCTACTGCCATTATTATATCTTTGACTCTTGGCTCTTTCCTTGAATTAATTTGATGCTTTCATGACTGTAACCAATTGGTCTTTCCATTCCACCTGATATATTCCTGATATATTATCAGCTGATTAATTTTTTTCACACAAATAATGTTTGGTTTCCTCTCTTACCAAAGTTCATACCATAGCCCCTAAACTACTTCCTGGCTATTCTAAATACTCTGCTATTAGATTATAGTCACTCTTTACCCTCTGCAGATGCTCTCACCACACTTTCCCTCCATATGTATACCTTTCCATAACCAAAAAGAAAGTGTCCCAGAAATATTAATGTTTCATTTTCCTGGAGACTGGCCTCTGGACCAAATAACAGTTGATTTACTTTCCAGATCTATGATCTATAGAATCATAGAATTTTAGTTTCAGAAGAGATCATCATGTTCAAATCTCCCAGTTTACAGATGAAAAAACTGAGGGTCATAGACATTAAGTGCCTGCCTGGATTGGATCACCATCTTGGGTAGTGATACTGAGGTGTGTTTTCAGTGAACCAAAGCTGGTGAGGGCTGCAAAAAATGGCAGCCTCCTAATAGCTCCCGCAGCTGCAAAAATCCCAGTGATTTGGGACAGAGCTCTTGAATTGACTTTGGGAGCCAGGTCTTATGACACCCATTCCAGGTTTCTTTCTACTCTACCACGTTTCTAATTCTTTGATACTATATTGGAGTCCCCATACAGCCAAATGACTCTAATATCTCCATAGAACCAAACCCAATTCCAAATCCCTTTATGAGAAAACAGTATTTGCTTTTTGCAATAAAGCCAAAGATGAAATGAAAGGTCAGTCCTATAAAGCCCACCTGGGAATTCCATTTGCTGTATTTGACTACCCAACCTCACCATTACCAATGTCAATCATCTCCCTCATTATGTGACATATAGTTCCTTTGCCAGTTATTAGATGGGATGCTATTAAGGTCTTAACTTAAGAGGGTCCAGCCATTGTGTAAGCATGTTCCAGAGGCACTGTCTTGGGAGCAAAATATTATTCCATGTAGGGAAATATTCTCCTTATATTAGCTATAGCTATACATGAAATTACCACACTTATAACACTGAGCTTTTTCTTTTGCTACAACATTTTCCTCTGGAGAAATTCAACAGTAAAATATAACAGTCCCAGAAAGTGAGATTTTTTGTCCCAAGATACATGAAAGAATCAGCATGGCAAATTGGAAAGAGTATTGGAATTAGAATGCAAAGGCCTTGGCCCTGGGGGGGGTGGAGTCAATATGGTGGCTTAGAAACAGAAGAACTCCCCGAGCTCCCCCTAATACCACCTCAAATACGTATAAAATATGACTCTAAACAAATTCTATAAACAAATATGACTCTAAACAAATTTTGTGGCACTCCAGACTGCACAAAAATGATGGAATACAAAGCTCCCACTGAAGGCAGCCCAGCAAGCAGTCATCACAGTGTGCTGGAAGCAGAGCCCAGCCCCATGCGGTATCAGCCCCAGGGCATCCAGGAGAAGCCACAGCTATAGCATTCAGGAGAGTGGATCATCAGCAGCTGTGGCGATTTCCAGAATCATCAACCCACAAAAACCAAGGGAAAAGGGAAAAGGTCAGTGGAACTCTGCTAAATTTGGGGGAGATGGTCTGGCTGAACCACCTCCAGAGCTAGAAGCAGTCTGAAGTGGCAGCCCTGCAGCCACCTCCACATGGCTGTTTCAGAAGGCCTGCAGATTACAGAGGGGGGCCAAGCAATCATTCAGAGGCCAAGTGCTCTTGCCTTGAGCTGCCTGGATTGGATCACCATCTTGGGTAGTGATACTGAGGTGTGTTTTCAGTGAACCAAATCTGGTGAGGGCTGCAAAAAATGGCAGCCTCCTAATAGCCCCCACAGCTGCAAAAACCCCAGTGATTTGGGACAGAGCTGTCCCCTCTGAAAGCAGAGTTGTACTACTAAGCCCAAAAGCCAAGTAGTTGACTGGCAACATGAGCAGGCAAAGGAAGCAAAGCAAGCCCAACAATCCAACTTTAGATTCCTTTTTTGGGGACAAAAAGGACCAAAGCATG
>JAQQSV010004696.1:0-14756 GCA_028646515.1 Pseudochirops corinnae | reverse complement strand
GGCATAAGATCAATTGAATAGGAAGGGACAATATTCTAAAAGGTGAAATCCTGAGGTGAGAGAGGATTAGATTGAGAGGAGGCAGGGAGAGACAGAATGGGGTTGAGCATCTCATGGAAGAGGCAAAGGATAATTATTACAATAGAGGGGGAGAACAGGAAGGCAAAAGAAAAAGAGTCAACCTTACTCTCACTGAACTTGGCTTAGGGAACGAATGACATAAACTCTAAACTGGGTATCTTGCCACACAGAAGAGTAGGGCGAATGGAGATGAGAGGTGGGATGATGGAGGGGAGAGCAGGGTGGGGGGGAGGGTTGATGAAAGTGCACACTTCTATAGAGCGACAGGGACAGGGACAAGGTAGAGTGTGGAATGGGGGGGGAGCGGGAGAGGAAGAAGAGACATATAATCAGTCACTTACAATATGCCCACTGTGGAGAGGTTCTGCATAATTACACATGTTCAGCCTGTATTTGATTGCTTGTCCTTCCAGTGGGGGTGAGTGACGAGGGAGGAAGAGAAAGAATCTAGAATTTAAAGTTCTATAATCAAATGTTAAAAATATATATATATATATATATATATATACATATATATATATATATATATATACAATAATAATTATTATTATTCTTAACTATATCCAACTGGAACTTATGATACACAGGTACTGTGGTAGGGAGATCCATCCTGCCCTACCGGAAAGTCAGAGGGGTGATGGGGGAGGACATTGGAGAGAATAGATTGGGGGAGTGATTAAAAAATGGGATGGCTGTTTTGGGGTGGTGGGTAGGGGAAAAATGGGGAGAAAATTTTAACTCAAAATCTCATGGAAATGAATGATGTAAACTAAAATAAATAAAAGTTAAAAAAAAAAGAAAAATAACTTTGAAAGACTCAAGAACTCTAATCAATGCACAGGTAATGATATCTCTGCTACTTTCCTTACAGAGTTTCTCTTGAGAGGAAAATGGCAAATCGTTTTTAAAATATCAGTCACTATATTGCACACATAGTGTTGGATCAGGAGTCAGAAAGATGTGGGTTCAGATCAAGCTTCTGATTTTTACTAAGTGTGTGACCCAGAGTAAGTCTCTTCATCTCTCAGAACTTTAGACACTTCTCTAAGCCTTGTCTACCAAGTCATAGATGGGTTGCCATCTATGTTTCTGAGGTGAGTTCCTCACATTGACAAAAATCAAAGATTATTGTGTAAGCTATTTTATTATATGTTGTATGCTTATTTTTAAAAATTGTATAGTTCTTGGAATTAAAGCTATTGAACTGCTATTTTAAAATACTCTCTCTTAAGTTACTGGAAAGCATTTTCTCCCACATAGCTTATTAGGTATTTATTGGACTTCTCAATGGAATCTTTTTATTCCTTCTTACTCAATCTTTTATTCCTTGCTAAAATGTTTTCCTACCCTCTTCTCTGGGTATCACTGGGGAAAACAAGGATGAGATCTTTTCTCAGGGAGTTCCATCTCCAAAACAATTTCCTTAGAAAGTGAAACTTCCTATAAAAGTATCAGCAGGATGATCCCAGCTACTCTGTAGGAGGACATAATAGCCTCTCTTCTCCCCTTCTCTGTTATAGAAATAGATAGGAAGACAGGAAAACAGTGGAACAAAAATAAAGAGAATGTCACTGTTAAAATTCACTCTCTTGTGAATTGTCTTGTACTTTAAATAAACTGGACAGCTCTCATCAGATTAGAATTCCAAATTCTATTTAGGTCTCCCAGCTTTGTCAAGAGTCACTCTGTCCTTCTGTTTCTTCATTTTTATTTTTCAAAGTAGGGAATCATTTTCTCTGATGCCTTGCAGTAGAAATGGTTCCTATAAAATCATGGAGTATAATCACTCCTCTTGCTCATGGATTTCCTTTTTTAAGGGATTTCTGACTCCCTTTATATATACAAGGGTTTTTGTTGTATTTTTAAATTTGCCAGTTTACACAAAGACTGTTTTTGGTTGTAATATATGTTGTAGCTTATATAAATAGATGCAAGAGATACATGCCTTTTCGTCCTTTTTCTCATGTGTTGTTTTTGCTGTGTCAAGAGCAAAAAGTAGCACACACAGCTAGCAGGCCCTGCTCTATGCAATGTTATCAGGCATAAGATCTTTTGTTTTGAAGTGTTTTGACATAGGTTATTACAGTGCCCCATGACTCCCAAATGTTCAGTAAAATATTTGAATACTTTCTACTGTGACAACATAATTAAAAAAAAATTTCCAAAGCATCTGATGTACACAAGCTTTTAAAGGAACCTTCAGTTCCAATTGTGCAGTAATTAGTCTGAGATTCAGAATTCTTTGCCAGGGAACAGCCACAATTTCCAACTCACTTCTGTTACATAAGAATACATTAGCTTAGCCTTTGTCTCTGTCCCATTTACTTTCATCCATAATTATGCAGTGTAGCATAAAAAAAGTAGAATTTTTCTCTCTACTAGAGAAGTTGAAAAATGGTACCTTTAAGTGAACTTTGTCTCAGATTTTTTTTTAAATGTGTCTGTATGCATCATTGATTTTTTTCTTTTGCAGGAGAGTCATAGAAACCATACAGATAAGCAGTAACTTTTCCAAACCAACCACGGGCTTCTAAAACATTTATAGTTGCTTTTGGTAACAAAAAGAGACATTGGAAAGATTGCAATTCTTTCAAAATGGCCTATTTTCTTTTGTTGTGCCTTTGAAACTCTCCATTCCTATTACAGGTCAGTAGACTGGTTTGCAGAAAGTTTAAAGATATTCAGAATTGCATTAGGAATATAAATGGGAAACCATTTCCATATAGCAAATGGTGTTTTAATTGCTGAGCTAGAGGTTATAATGACAATGTCTAGGCAAAGTATGCTCATCTGAGAAGTGTTCTGTGGCCTTTTCAAAGTGGAATGTAATTGGTTCTGATCAGTGGAAGATCTTAATTCTTTCATATTACTGTCAATGAGACAGATTCTCCCAGTACAGGAGGCACTCCCTCCCGGGTTTTAAATTTAGCAGCTACATTAACTCTTTCATACCCATGAGGATACAATTTTCTAATTACAGTGCTGACACAGAATATTACATTGGTGCCCTGGTGGCAAGGAAGACTTGGGGAAGTTTCCTAAAGTGTAGTATATAAGATGTAGAATTTTTAGCCTCTTTTTCTTCATATTTAAAATACTGGTGGTGATAATAAAAGAATCCTTGCAAATTCCAAGGCAGTGCATATTTAGCTACCTTGTTTAGAAGTTTTACTTTGAATCTATATGTAAAATGAACTAGATTCCCCTGGAGAAATTATCCTACAGTAGTAAATGACTCACTTTGGAAGGTGTATTAATGCTAATACTCACTTAGGCAAGGCACTTTTCTCTTTGTCAGATGACCTGGAAAAAGTTTCCTTATAGACAAAAAGTGTCAAAGTGGTGAAATAAGAGAAGTTCATCAGTGATTAGAATCAAACCTTTGAAATGATACCTTTCATGGGTGGCATCCAACTAAGTTCAGAATAAGTAACAAGGTGAAACTATATGGTGCCTGCCTTCTAGAGACCTTAGAGTTTGAACAAAGAGTTATATTGATGTGGACAAAATTTTTTTGACACCAAAGCAGCTGTTGCTGAGAGTGCCCAGGTTACAATTGGGTTATAACTGCCTGACCAGTAGAGGCCCAGGGACAGAAAGAAGTAGATCAGTAGCTTGCACAGAGCAGGAAGCAGGTGGAGTGCAGATCATAATGGCTTAAGTAGGGGCTACTTTTGAATATATTTTTCTCTCATCAAAGAAGAGACACAGTGAAAATAAAGGAAGAGAGAATGGAAGAGTAAGGGAGAAGGAAGGTTGAATGAACAATACAGCTACTTTTCCCACTCTCCCCTTACTCTCCTTGCCCAAATAAAGAACAATAGATGTGATTGTATAGGAAACTAATCCTTCTATTAGCTGTCATAGGGAGGATGGGATACAATCCAACTTTCCAGTTTCCATTTTTTTTTTTTATTACACATCACACATAGGGTCATATCTTGTCTTTGGAAACTACCGGTCTATAACAGAGACAGGGTAGATCTAGGGAATCTGGCATTGGGATCCCCAGGGTTGGGCAATGGATGAAGATAGAGAAGGGGGAGGTAGCTTGTGAATACTAGATGTTCATGGAAAATGTAGAAAGCCCCTGAGATTAACTGCCTTCTTAGCTATTTTTCCTGCAGTTTAACCTTGACTATACAAGCCTGAAGTACTTATAGAATTTCACTTATTCAAATATTTACACTGTATGTCAAGATTAGTGTAGATGTGTGTGTGTGTGTGTGTGTGTGTGTGTGTGTAGTGGGAAGAAGAATGAGAAGTGTGAATTATATATCCATAAAGGCTGAGACCAGAGGAATGAAGAATTGTGGGATTTTTTTTTTTTTTACTCTTCTTTAAGTCATCAAAAGTTATCTTCATAAGTTTTGTACTTTTTCTCTCTCCTGTTCAAACATAAAATGGAGCCTTGGAAAAGAGGTTTGGTTATTTTACATAAGAAGACTGAACAAACTTAGACAACTTTTCCCCCACCCCTAGGGGAAGTAACAAGGGGAACAGTAACAAAGATTAAAGATAATTAATTTATAATTGCATCATTTCTTATTCTCATTGAATCTTCTTTCTAACATGATCAAATTCAAATTTTACTTTTTGACATAAGTGGGGGTGGTGGCAATGAATGTCCTCAAAATTTAATAAAAAGTAAATTCTAGAGAATACCATTTTTAAAAGATAAGCATAAATATGAAGTATTATATTCCTTTTCTAAATAGAGTATAAAGATTAGTAGGTTTGTATCAAGTCATATAGAGACATGTGTAATCAGAGTGGGAATCTAAAAATGAATGTTATTTGCAACCAAAAATCATTGTTTGATATAGTTTTAACTGGAGACTGAAGAGACAAATCAAAGCAGTTAGCATGTTTTGATTTCTGAACATAGAAGACATTTTTACCAGTACTATATTGGAGCTGCATAAATATCATTATCCTGAATGGAGCTTTCTGTATTTGTACATACCAAATAAATATCCCCCATTAGAAAAATGTGCTCTTTTCAATAGTAACTCTTTGTTGCAATAGCATTCAAGACAAGAGACTTTGGAATATTTTCATACATTTCCAAAATTTTTCCAAATAAAAATGCATAGAGCAACATCTATGCATTTCCTTTTCAGAAAATGTTCACTAGCATATACCATTCTGATAAGGTTGGGAGAGCATCTCCTTCTTATCCCATGATTCCCCCTTCTCAGAGCCAAAAGAGGTGTGTTCCTTCAAGGCCCTGTGTCACTGGGATGTGCTTCTGCATGCTTGCTCAAAACCTCCTACGTACAGATGAACACCAAATACAGGCATATTTCTCATTATGCAGGCTGACTCCCACATACAGATTCTAAAGGAGGGAAAGCATAGAACAGCTGCATTCCTTTTTTTCTTTTTTTTTTTTTTTTTGGCATGAATAGGGCCTTTAATATCAATACTGAAATGAAAGTGATTAGTACTATTTACTGAAATTTAAAGCACCTTAGGATGTTTAGCCAGACAGTTTATTTGATTGGCTGAACATGTGGACACCTCATTTTAGGGAAAAAATATGTTGGCACAGAAAAAGAAACAGCTATCTGGCTGATCTGTAGACATTTTCAGAGGATGTGAGCTTATCATTCTTTTGCTTTTTAAAATGGTGTTCCTGAAAGGGGGAAAAATTATCTTTCCAGTACATTATGTGAACCTCTGCACCTAATCATACCTTTCACTCCAGAATTAGATGCATTGTATATAGTCTTTTGCATTTGTGTAATGTATTGTACTCCCATAAAATGTATTTATGAATAGGATGTGCATATCATGTGTATACAATGTATTAGATGCCCATGGTGACTACATAGGGTTTTTTTGGGGGGGGGGGAGGGGAATGCTGTGGAGGGGCTTGCAACTCATAGTGCTAGAGAACTTCCTAGAGAACTGAGAAGATAGATGACTCATTCATGTCCATGTAGCTGATATCTGTTACAGACAAGTCTTAAAACAGGCCTTCCTGACTCTAAGCCTGAGCTCTAGCTATAAATCTATATAGATATCTAGATATAGATATAGATGGATATAGATATGTATATATATAGCTATATACAAACACAGATACATATAGACACACACATGCACATATATACAAACCTATAAGCATATATGTATATAAATATATAATTACTTATGGATGATTAGGTAGTGGGGTGTGTGTGTGAGTGTGTATGTGTATGAATTGTTCTACACTGCTCCCCTGGAGGTCTAAACAAGTCAATATACCTCCTCACAGCTTTATTTCCTACTGAATGTCAGTGGTAGGGGAGGGTGCAGGGAGAAGCAGGAAAGGGAGAAGAGAGGGAAGAATTTTATATTTGGGCATCACAATATAAGAGAAACTAAGAAGAGTCTTAAAACTGTAAGTAAAATGAAACAAAACTACCTAGGACAAGTCTAGCATTCTAGCTAGATATTAATATGAGGGAAAAAGTCTGGAGTAGACTAAGATAAGGTGGCTTTAAAGATACCATACAAATAAGAAAATATACCAAAATTTTCATAGTCTTCTTTCAGTAATATTGCTCAAAATATTTTTAAAAATCATCAGAAAGATCTAGAAAACCCTATGATGATTGTATGAGAATTCTTTTACCCATAATCATAATTAAAGTTTGCCAAACTTCATATTTTAATTTTTGGAATTTTAAGACTGAACTAAAGATAAATTTGGAGTAGAAAATATAGAAAAAAATTGCAAATGTGTTCTCTTTTCAATATAATCAGTTTGGAAGGTAGTCAAACTTATTCATGTTGCACACCATCTTTTCTTTCTAAATGAGATTTCACTTTCCAGTACTTCTGAAGCTTTAATATATGTAGCAAGGATCCTTTCCTTTCACTTCCCTCCTCTCCCCCCCTCCCAGAGGGTGTGCTTAATAGTTTTGTCCCAAGGGACTATGCAGAAACTTGGCATGGAGGACAGATGTCACTTTTGCCCATATATTTATTACTGAGGGGTTTGATAATGACAGTTCATGAACAGTCCCAAACTGTTTCTGTATCAGAGTTTTTGATTACTCATTAGATTTGTAAAAGGGCTCAATTTATCTTTTCTCTTCCTTTCTGAGTCTTTTAGACAGTGTCTTGAAATTGATGAGGAAAAGGTGCATTTCCCCACCCCATCTCCTCTGCTCTCCGTGTAGTTAGGAGCACATGACTACTCTTTTTGTGTTTTTGTTTTCTTTCTTGGTCTAAGGGACCATGTATCACATGGTGAACATTTTCAATACTATAAACCTTTGTGGGGTCTAAAAGTCTGAAGGTCCTTGTACTAAAGAGAGAAACAGTTGGTGACAGTAACATCAGGATTAGTTGAAAACAAAGGAAGATCCTGAATCAGAGAGGATGGACACTTGAAAAAGAATGGTTCACAATTAGCCCTGCATGGCCAACACGAAATGAAAAATGCCAAATGAACAATTTTACAAAATATCATGTTCTGATGAGGATTAAATATTAGCCTTGCAGCTTATAGTTATAAGCTTTGTTACTGAGGATAGCAGGGAAAACTTCATGTAGGTATCACTAGATTTTTTTACTTGAAACCTTGGTAGATTTAGGGTAGTCAGAGACAAGGGGTAGAAGGTGGCAATTTAATTCTAGTCACTGGATGATCTTGAATTTGAAAAAGAATATATTACCTTTGTATAGTGTTTTGAAGTTTGCACAGCACTTTTCTCACAATAACCTGGTGAGGGAGGTAATGAAGTGTTATAATTACTTTACAGATGAGGAAATTGAGACACCAAAGAAATTAATTGATTTACCAATGGTGTTACAGTATTATAAGTGAGATTTTGCATTGCAACATGTTGTTTAAGAAAAGATTGACAGAAGGAACTGAAAAATATTTGACAAAATCATCATAGACCAAAATTTCTTTTATTCACAAATCATCAAATTCAGTATGTCTGAAGCAGAACTCATTACTTTTTCACTTTCTCTTACCAACACCCCCTCCCCCAAATAAAAATAAAAAAAACCAACTTGTCCCTTTTTCCCAACTTTCCCTATTTTGGTCATGGTACTTCTATTCTCTCTCACTCACTGAGTCTCAAATCCTTGGAACCATCCTTAACTCATACCCACACACCACCAATCCAATTAATTTTTAGTTCTATCGTGTCTATTTCTACAGTATTTTTAGAGTATCTTTTCCTTACCAAAATCTTTCAAACTCAAGACTGTTTTAGTAACCTTATACCTGGTCTCTTCAACTCCTGTTTCTCTCTCTTTCTCTCTCTCTCTCTCTCTCTCTCCCTCTCTCTCTCTCTCTCTCTCCGTCCCTCCCTTCTTTCCTTCCTCCCTCCAGTGCTTCAAACTACTGGTGAAATTATTTTAATTATGATCACATCACCCCCTCAGTCAAACACTTTTTAGTAACTCCCTATATAAAACCCACATATCCTTTATCCTGGAATTCTAGAACTTTTACTGGCAGGTTTCAATATATATTTCTAGTCTTGTTTCATGGTGCTCAATTTCATGCACTCCCCATGCTGCATATTGTTCATACTGTCTTTATGCCTGGAATAAACTCTCTACATTTACCAATATTCATCTTTTTACAGGGTCTTTTTCTCTTTTAAATTTTTTGAAAAAGTTTTATTCATGTTTTATTTTTACAACAAACATTTCCAGATTTCCCCCATGCCTTGAGAGGTCTCCTAGTAAAAAAGTAAAATAATTAAGCAAAAGTAGGACTATGGTGGTCTCATCTGAAAGTATATACAATATTCCACATCTGTAATATTCCAGATGTGTCAGTTTAAAAAAATGGAAATATTTTTCTCTCCTTGTGACTTACCACCCCATCAAAAGAAGATAAGAGAAAGATAAATGTCTTCCAATATGCATAGTCAATCATAACAAGTTTCCTCAATAGCGGTATAAATCAAATATGAATATATAGTATTTCACATATTAACTTTTAGCTAATCAACATATTTATTTATGCTGTTATATACATTTGTATTTATTCCAAATGCATGTGTATATATGTATGTGTATATACACATATAATCATTGAGGGAATTTGTATGTGCACATGCATGTGTACACACGTCTGTATACTTAGGTTTATACATATTTTAGATATGTATATCTACATGTCTGTAGATATACATATGTACATATATACACATACATACATATTTGTATCTTCTGCGCACTAAATCCATCACTTCTCTAATGGATAGCTTGTTTCATTACTGTTCCTCTGAAACCATGAGTGTTCATTGAATTAATCATAGTTCTTATAACTTTCAAAGTTATTTTTATTTATGGTTTTGTTAGTATATCAGTTTTTCTTCTCATTCTTATCTCTTGTCAATTCCTATAAGTCCTTCCATGACATTTTAAAATCATCTATGTCTTCATTTCTTACCACACAACAGTATTCTATCGTATTCATAAAATTCAACTTAAGTCATTTCTCCACTGTTCAAGATCCCTTTAGTTTCCAGTTCTTTTCCCACCATATTAATTACTATACATATCTGGGTATATACAAGACTTTTTCCTCTTCCTCTGATCTTTTTTTTTCTATATAAAACTAGCAGTGATATAGTTGGGTCAAGGGGAATGCACCATTTAGTCACTTCTGTGTACAATTCCAAATTATTTCCAGAGTGGTTATACTTATTCACCAGTCCAGGTCAAATGAAACTTCCTTGATACTTTGTCTGGTTTCTTGTTAGGTGGCCAATTTTATAAAGCACTGAACCTCTAGTCATGAAGATCAGGGCTTAAATGCTACTTAAAGCACTTTATAACTGCATGACCCCAAGCACTTAACCTTTTTCAACCTCAGTTCTCTATAAAATGAGGATAAAAATAGTACCTACATCCCAAGTTTATTGTGGCAATCAAAAGAGATAATATATGTGAAGGCTGATGCACTCTCTAGAATTTTCAACCACATTCAAACTGCCCTTTCCCTCCCACTCAGAGGGCCCTTTCTCTTATTGGTGAGTTCCTTCTGGAATCTCCATTTTGAGAATTACTAAGTCCAGTCATCTTTCACTATCAATACTTGTTACTGTGCCCTATGTGGGTACCTGACCCTCTCCCCATTTTTCAGCTCCCTTTTGTGTTGTCTTTTCCCATTAGAATGTACGCTTCCTGATGACAGGGACTGAAATTCTTTTTTGTTTGCATTTTATCTTCACTCCTCATGTGGCATAGTGCCTAGAAGATCTTTGCAAGTGTTTAATAGATGCATGTTGACAGACTAACATACTTTGCAAACCTTGAAATTCTATATAAAGTTTTGCTGTTTTAATTTGTTGCTTTAAAAAAAAAAGGTTTGGTGAACTGAATCACACTGAATTACTGCTCTCTTTCTAATGCATACCCCAAAATTGGCTTCACAGGATTTCATGCATAGTAATCGTTTAACAAATCTGTGTTGATTTTAAAAAGAAATTGTTTACATTTGAAAAATAATACTAATGCCATGAAATACAGATTGTCAGTCTCCTCTTTAAGTACGCCACAAAATACTTAGGAATTTCATGGCTTAAAATTTGTGAGAAATTCAGGTGCTCTGAAGACAGTGTACTTTCTCCTTTATTATTTAGGTTATTCTATCAGCATAAAAGTGAAAACCTGGGAAATGTCACCATGAATTTTGGCAGGAGAAGAAAAGGAGGAGTCTGAAATTCTCCAGTCCCGTGTGCCCTTTTGCCTTTGACCATTTCTATCCTGATAATTTAATGTAGCTGAAATGTGCAAAGTCAAAATCTATTATAAAAACTGCACACACTTAGGAAAATGTCACTAAAACAGGCCACTAGATAAGAGCATTTGATCTCTCTAGCCATCTCCTGGAGAGTAATATCTACCCTTTGGACAACATACTGAAGTCTGATTCTGCCTTTTTGCTCTATTAGAAAAAAAAAGGTTGTCATACCTCCCACATAATAACTAGCTATGTAGCTTAACTCATCAGAACAATTAGCTCCCTGAAAACAATCAATATGCCACAAAATGCTGAAATTAACTTTTTTTAAAATAATAGACCATAGTTGAAGAGCCAGTTACCAATGAATCTTGATTGTTACTTCTTAGCTTTTATTGTGGTGCTAAGTTATAGTAAAAGAGAAATAAATTGCCTGCCTTGGAGAAAGTTTCACATGAATTATTTGTCAGACTAAATAGCCACCGATGGCTCCTTTCCTACTCCAATGTACTGTAATTCTATAATTTCAAGCAGGTGCATATGGATATACATGGATTCTGTATGTAAACATGAATACCTTTTCAAATAAAGGATACTTAGGAATTAAAAGTTACCTGCAGAATGGGTGAAAAATTCATGTATCATTCATATAAATCAATTTTGTGAGTTGCAAATGGCTGCCCATAAGTCTTCTTTAAAAGAAACAGCAATTTTATTTTAGGCATAGCATTTTGTATCATCATTCCTGAAGCATTAAATTTTCACTTCAATTCATAGATTCTCTATAGCAATGGAGGAAGGGAGAGAAGGAGAGCGAGAGACAGACACACAGAGAAAGAGACAATAAGAGACAGAGAGAAAGGCGGTGTGAGCAGAGGCAAAGAGAGAGAGCAAAGCAGAAACAGATCAGAGAAAAACAGTGACACACAGAGATAAATAGCAAGGAAGAGAGGGAGAAACAGAAAGATGGAGATGGAATATTTCAAACCTACTGCTTTAGTACTAGTGTATCCATTACTGAAAATGGCACACTTTGTCAAAGTAGTACCTCTGCACATGGTAAACATAAAGGGATCAAACAAAGGAGGGACTTTATCTACTTCCGAAGAGGACATTGTAGTAATGTGACAGTGCTTCCAATGGCCTTTCTATGTGGTAATGCTTCCAGTGGGCCACTCTTGGAAATTACTTTTGTTCTGGCACTTTTGCCAGATTTAGAAATCTGCTTATCAAAATCTCTAATTTACAAATCATGAAAATGAAATCAAGAGAGGAAAAGGACTTGCCCATTCTCACAGAGCTAGTATATTTGAGGAAGGAGGGAAAGGGATTAAAGAAGACAGGATTTTTCTTTGAGCTGAATGACACAAGGATAACTGGCAACAGAATGAAGACAGAGATGCATAATTCTTACTTTGCATCTAATTTCTTTGGCAAGTAAAATTTCCTTTGTATTAGAGATAACAGAACAAAAATTACCAAAAGGGAGTTGATATCCAAGATAAACAAAGAGATAGTAAGACAGCACTAAACTTCTCTGATGGATTCAAATCACATGTGGGTGCTTATTGGAATATTAAAAGAACAGACAAATATGACTGCTAATTATTAGAAAAATACTGGAAATGGGAGATACTATAATATTGGAGAAGGGCAAATGTCCTGACTTTTTAAATTATCAAGGGGTCAGAGTATGAAATCTATAGATCAGTGAGCTTGACTTTGATTTCTGGGAAGAATACTAGAAATCTTTAAAAGTTTAAAAGGACAACTGGTAAATATCTAGAGCTAGAAATAGTTGTTATGGTTTTATCAAGAACAGGGGAAACCAGAATAAGCTCATTTAATAGATGGGAGAAATTCTATTAATATAATCTATCTAAATTTCTTTGAAGCTTTTGATCAAATCTCTTACACTTTTCTTAGGGAGAAGATGATGAGGAACTGATTAGATGAAAATAGAGTTGAAAAGATTCAGAACTGCCTGGATGGCTGAAATTGAAAAGTAGTTGTTAACAGTTCAATGTTAATATACCAGAGGAACCCCAGCAGAGGATACAAGGATATGTATTGGGCCTTGTGTTGTTTAACAACTGACTTAGATAGAGGCAAAGATGACATGTTTTCAGAATTTGAAGATTACACAAAGCTGAGAGGAATAACTAAAATATACCAGACATATCACATTAATAGAATCTGAGGCAGCTAAATGGTACAATGGAAAGAATACCAGGCCTTGTGCCAAGAAGACCTGAGTTCAAATCTGGCCTCAAACACTTACTAACTCTGTGACCATCATCAAATCTCAACCTCTACTTGCCTTAGTTCCTTTATCTCTAAAATGGAGATAACAATACCACTTACCTTCCAGGGTTATTGTGAGGATCAAATGAGATATTTGTAAAGCATGGAACACAGTGCCTGGAATAAAGTAGGCAATATATACATCCATATGTATACATATACATATATGTATGCATGTATGTATATATGTGTATATATATTCTGTTATAATAATACTAATTATTGTTGTTTTTATAATCCATAGTTCACCAGCACAGTGAAAACTCAACTACAATACATCTAAAAATGTGAAGATCAGTATCTAGAATTCTTAGATCAAAGAGAAACTACTATAGTAGGCTAGAATGTGACACATGACATTCCCTGAAACTTTGTAACAATACTGTATCACTATGCAGCAACAATAAAGAAAAAAATTGGGAATACAATCCATAAAAAGCAAAGGAAATTGTCATACAACCAAGAACAATTTCCAAGGCTGAGCATGACACTACAGGGGTAAACAAGTATCTATTAATTGTAAGCACTATTTCCTTTTGGGGGGCCTGGGGGAGTGGTATGTGTTTTGAAACTAAACTGACTGAAAGGGAAATGCAACAAATAAAAAGGCACTTAAGAGAGATGGGGCAAAAATGGGCAGCAGCTCTGTTGGGCAGAGGAGCATTCAGATCTCTCCCTCCCTCCCTGTCTTTCTCTCCATCCTTGTATTCTTATCTCTCTTTCTCTTTCTGCCTCTGTTGTGTCTCTTTGTATGTCTTGGTCTCTGTCTCAATTTTTCTTTATCTCTGTATCTTACTTTCTTTTTTCTCTCTGTCTCTGACACTTGTTCTATATTTCACCATTTCTATCTTTCTATCTATATTTTATTTTTAAAGCAGTACTAGATAGAAGACATCTTAAGTCTTCTTGGCTCTAGTTTCTCTCACAATTTGTTCAAATTTATAATTTTCCTTTTGTTTATCTTCCTGTTAAATTTGACCAAAATTTTAAAAGGGTCATTGAAATCTCTTGCCACTATTGTGTTAATATCTATGTCTTCTTCTAATTCAGTTATTTTTTTCTTTATAAATTAAGATATTAAAGTCTTCAGAGCATATAAAATTAATATTGATATTATTTTATTGTTTGTGGTGCTTGTTAGTATAACAGTCTCCTTGTTTACTTCTTTTTGTTGTAAAAGGTTGTTTTTGCTTTGTCTGATAGCATGATTACAACACTTGTCATTTTCACATTCGTCTGATGCATAGTGCATTTTGATTCAGTACCTCACATTTAATCTGTACAGACTTTGTTTTTATGTGTGTTTCTTGTAAGCAAAAGATTGCAAGTTTTTGTTTTCTTATCAAATTTGTCACTTTTATTTTATTTTATTTTTGTTTTATTGGATTGTTGAATTCATTCATATTTAAAGTTATAAGACTTAGATTCATATTTTCCTCCTTTTGTCTAATATTATTTTTCCTCTATTAGGATTCTTTTCCCTTTTCCTATGCAAAAACAGGACTTTGTCTCTTAAATTATGTTAGCTAAATCTACTTTAAGGCAACATTATTCCCACAGACTCTCTTATCCTCACACTTCAAAGTTCCCCTTCAATTTATTGCCCCTTTCCCTAATATTAGTTTTAATTCAGTTATAAGCTCCTCATTTTCCTGAGAGA